>JAODAL010017890.1:0-76350 GCA_025379985.1 Phyllomedusa bahiana | reverse complement strand
AAACTCTTATTCACCTTTCACCACCCGGGGAGGTGAAGAAACAGGAAAGGCCGGCCGGGAGCTAAGTTATTTTTTCTGCACACCGTGGCCCCATTTCAAATATATTTCCTTCCGTTGGACAACCCCTTTAAGATATAGTGTTACATGTTTGGTATGAGAGTTACAATGGCAGCCCTAATTGTTACACTTGGAACCCTCACCCCATGACATTCATATAACCTGGTCATAGGCATTACCTAGTCCTGATACACAGATGTGGAAAGAGGAGTTCCCAGAATGCTTTGCGTATTATTGTTGACATCTTACAGGAGCAAAATGGACTCTTGTCTTCAATGGAGGCATTGAGGGAAGGTTAGAAGACTGAAGACCTTATACAAGACATGCATGGGCTGAAACATAGGGCTGCTATAAGGACGGTAAAGGTGGTCGTTTGTCATGGGCCCAGATTAAGAAGCCTGAGAAGATGCATTATATTATTATCCTTTTTTATAAAAATTCAGTGGATTGCTGCAATGTAGAAGAAATATGAGTCTTCTTTAAGTGCTCAGTTTTGGACTGGGATGCATGGGGCCCATGGGTGGAGCTGTTTCTTGGGGCCACCATTGGAGATGATTCTTGGGGCCCACCAGAGGAGTTGATTCTTGGGGCACCAGGGGAGTTGATTTTTGGGGAAACCCAGGGGTTTGATTTCTTGGGGCCCCATTGGAGCTGATCTTGGGGCCACCATTGGAGTTGATTCTTGGGGCCCACAGGGATTGATTCTTGGGGCCCACCAGTGGAGTTGATTCTTGGGGCAAACCAGTGGAGTTGATTCTTGGGGCCCATGGGTGGAGCTGTTTCTTGGGGCCACCATTGGAGTTTGAATCTTGGGGCAAACCATTGGAGTTGATTCTTGGGGACCACCATGGAGTTGATTCTTGGTCCCACTAGGATTTGATTCTTGGGGCAAACCATTGGAGTTATCTTGGGGCCCCAAACCGTGGAGTTAATTCTTGGGCCCACCATTGGTTGACCCTTGGGCCCACCATAAAATTGATTTTGGCCCACCAGTGAGTTAATTTTTGGGAAACCCACAGTGGAGTTGATTCCGGGGAAACCAGGAGTTGATTTTTGGGGCAAACCAGGAAATTTGACCCGTGGCCCCATGGAGTATTCATTGGGGCAAAAGGGGTGATTTTTTGGGGGAAGGGATTTAATTCTTAATTTTTCCCAACCCCATATTGATTCTTGGGCAAACCATTGGAGGTTGTTTTTTGCCCACCCCAGGGTTTAATTCCTTGAGGACACCATTGGTTTTGACCCCTTTGGGCCCACCTAAAGGGGAAAATTATTGTGGGGCAATTGAGGTTAACCCTTGAGGCCCCTTGGGGAATCTTGGGCCCCCAGGGGAAATGATTTTTTGGGGCCCACCAGTGGAGTTATTCCTTGAATCTACCGTAGTTGTTTCCTACCCCCCCAGATTTGATATTGGGGGCAAAGCCAGGACTTTGAGTAGGCAGGGGTAGCTGTCCCCTAGGGCAACACCTCATTACTTTGGGAAAGGGTGAAAAGGGTACAAGCTGATTTAAATTTTTCCAGGGGGGAAGGGGAAAATTCCTTATTGCCTAGGGCACCAAAAACCTTACCCACTCGACTTGGGACACTCTACAGCTACTGCACAGGCCTCCTGTTTTCTGCCAAAAAAACAGCCCCAGGCCTGTTATACCCAAGGGCTCACTATGCCCAGAGGGACATCAGGGGTTTCTCCTGCTCCCCTTTGGGGCCAGCAGACCTGCAAGGGGTCTATTAAAAAAAACAATTGAGGGGACATGTTTAGTGGGTTAGATCCAAAAGTTTGCGGTATTGGGGCCGTGCTTGGCGAGCATCCTGTAGGGGCTCCTGATCGGCCCCATTCCCTCTGCTTTTTGATAGCAATTTTTATTTTCACTTTTAACGAACTTTCTGCACCACCCCCGAAAAATGTTGAAAAAAACTCACAGCACCGAATCAAAAAATTTGTTAACATCCTTGAACAGTTGCTCCATTTTTGCAGATGGAAACCAGTCGTCACAGCAACACTTTATATAAAGCACCGCTGTCTTCAAAAACTTTTATTTTTTTTGTTAAACGGGGAAAGCCCCTTAAAAAGGGAACTCAAAAAATCTCCTGTCTTCCAGGCAGATCTCTTTATTTTCATTGTGGTGCAGGAGGGCAGGGCTCCCAGGGCAGGGAAGGAAAAATCCAATCTAATGCCCTAGCCCAAAAAATGCAAAACGGAAAGGAATCTTTTTTGGGAAAAATCCATTGAAAGGGTTCTAAGCTCAGTAGAGGAAAAAGGGGTTATCTGGGGAGAAAGCTTAACCAATTTATCTGACCAAATCCCATTGTAACTTTATCTTATCTGCTATAGTGTGTTCCCCCTAGGGCATTTTCCTGCAGATAATTTGTACTCAAAGCAACTTAAAGGAAGGCTCAAAAAGAGTCATTTTTTAAGTCCCTGTTATGTTAAACACATTTTTTAGGAATTTTTGGTTGTTTTTTTTACATTTTTGATATCATTTTCAATATTTTTTAAAATCAAAGTCTTTAAATTTTCACTTTGGCCACAGCCTTGCTTGCACTGAAATTCACAGCAGTAGAAGATCCTTTACAGCAGCCATGCCAAGGAGACTTTAAAGGGGGTTGCTCACTACAGGGTTGCTGTTTTTTAAATCAAAGATCTTGCAAAAACAAAAAGAGCCATTAACGTGCCTACCATTCCCAAAATTCCCCTTTTGTAGGGGCATAGCTCCCTCATTCCTATGCTAAAATTTTAACCTTAACCAATTTTCAACCAAAACCTGTTTAAAACCCTCCTTCTGGGGGTTGCTAAGCTACAGCCCTGGCTTCACTCAGCCGGTGGAACCATAAAACGCCCCTGAAAAAAAAAAGAAACCATAAAACAACGGGGAAATAAAAACAATGATGAGACAACCCATTTAAGCGGGGTTCACACCCCTATTCAACCAAAATTTGCGGGCGGATTTCCCCCCAAACCAAACCCCCCCCCACCCCAAACCCCCCGGACCCCCCAAAATGTGCATGTCACTTTCCCCCCGGCGTATTCGCCGAGCAGGGAGGAGAGACGGAAACCACAGTTCTCTATGAAATGTGATTTCTTAATGGCGGGACGGGTTCCAGCCCTATTGGGCGCAGTACGCACGCAATACGGGGGGACTTTTCCCGAAATAACCTGTGAATGGCCCCCAAGGGGACTTAGTCCCATTGACCTTAAAAAAGTTTTCGGCAGCTCTGTGACCGGGAAAAGCACTGATTTAAAGGGGGAAAGGGGGGGAAATGTGCTATCTCCTCTTTGTGACTGGGGATCCTGTGTTACTATCACCTGGAAACCCTTTTAGTTTGACCCTCTTTGTGCAAAAATGGCAGACAAAATTGAGAATTTTCTGTATAGAAAGGAATGCAGATATTTTTTGATATGGAAAATTTTAAAAAAAAAAAACCAAAAATTCTAAAAAATGTGTTTAACAAAAAAAATAGTTAAACAAAAAATCATTTTTTTTGAACATTTTTTTTTAAACAAATCCAACCAGCATTTTTTCATGTGTGTGCCTAGCTTTATAAGGAATTTTTAAAGTAAGCTAATATACAAAAACAGTTTGTCTGCCATCAAAGTTATTGCACTATGTTTAGAATTTTTCTAAATTTTTTTTGCACCTTCTGAAAATTTCCTCATAATTTAAACAGTGCCCCCGCGGGGTGTGACATGTGGAAAATTATTCTTTTTTTCCATAGTATATCAACACAGCAATGCGTTTGTTTGCATAGTTTTGGCATCTGTGGATTGCACTTTTTAAACAAAATCGCCCCAAGCGGGTTTATCTGACGCTTTGAAAGAAGCATTATTAAAAGGACATCTTAAAGAATACAGCGCCTACTGAACACCAAGGACTCGTCTACTAAAGGCTTGCTTGCAAAACCCGGGGCACCTCAAACGCGGGCCCCTCCACCCTTTTTGGAAAACTACAACTCCATCATGCCTTTATATAATCTATAACAGTGGGAATGATGGGAGTTGTAGTTTCCCAACAGCTGGAGAGCCACAGAATAAGGATGCCTGCTATAGACAAACCCTTCTGCTCAAAAATATTTCACCGTTAACTAGATGGCGAGTATCTACTGACTATAAATTTCCAGGTGGTCGACATCTAACTTTAAAATATCTGTGCAGAATGTGCAGCTGTATACCAACTGTGCAGCTGCAGGAAGGGAGAGACGGCTGTCAGTGGCAGCCGGGCTCACTAGGGGGAAAGCAGTGACGGTTTATAACCATCCCTGCCTTCTTCATCGTTGTTTGTACAGTGCTCAAGGCACACTGTGTACACAGATAGGAAGGAAGCCTCCTGACTTCCTGCTTCAAGGAGCTGGCACGTGACCGCCGGAGCTCTGCAGTCAGTACAGGGGACTGTATTTCCCCTATAACTGGGGCTACTACATTTGCCCTGGTTACAGGGGAAATCAGAAAAATTATTACCATATATACTTGAGTATAAGCCAACTGGGAAATCTTATTGACTCGAGTATAAGCCTAGGGTGGAAAATGCAGCGCCTACTGATAAATTTCAAAAATAAAATGGATACCAATAAAATTACATAGGCAGGAATATGTCCCCCATAGGCAGGAATATGTCCCCCATAGGCAGGTATATGTCTCCAATAGACAGGTATAGGCAGGTATATGTTCCCCATAGGTAGGTAAATGTCCCCCATAGGCAGGTTAAATGTTTTCCCCCCCCCTAGCAGTTATTTCAAGAGCGGCACCGCAGCACTCGTGCCTTCCCTGTCCCTGCTGCGCCCGGGGTGCATGGCGCCGCGGTCTGCTGGCGCACTCGCTCCCACGGGCGCATGGTCTTACCTGACCGCACTCCTGCTGCTTCTCAGCTGACTGACGGTCAGTGCGCGCGTACCCGATCCCTAGGGTAATTGGATTTGCCGGCCGCTGACCTCATATAATGGCTCCACCTCTTCCTTTACTCCGCCGATTCCATAGTGCTTTACCCTATGCGAGGAAGCCTTCTTTACGTTCCAGTTGCCAATTCCGTGTACCAGTCCCTCCGGCTTGCGTTTCTCGACCAAGACCTTCGCTGCCTGCCCTGACCTTTTGGTCCGTCCCCGACTGCAAGTTTGCCTGTCGATTTTGTACTGCGTTGCTCCTCAACTACCACCACAAGCAAGTCATATCAGGGGAAGCGACCTGGTGGAATCCCGCCGCGGCAAGTCCAACCCGCCTTGCGGCGGGCTCTGGTGAAAACCGGGACCCACTTAGACTCCGCTCTCTTGTACGGCTACTACCAACGCTTGCAGTGGCCCAGCGGATCCACTACCTCATTCCGTTACAGGTATATGTCCCGAATAGGCAGGGTTTTTAAAAAAATAGAAAAATACTAGTACTCGCCTCTCTCCCCGCTACTCTGTGGCGCTTTGTCTTCTTCCCGGCACAGGCGGCTTGATGTCATCAGGCCACGCAGGCAGAATGATGGCATAGCACGCCGCATGTGCTGGATACTTTGGAGGGCCACGAGTTTGCTTTCAGCCTTCCGGAGTCCTCTGCGGAGCAGGGAGTGCTTGCTCTCTGCTCCGCAATAGTGTATGCAGCTGTATGCGCTCCCAGAGGAGTCGATAATAACTACTTCTGAGGGCTTTCAGGTTTCTCTAGTTATTGACCTGTTTGCTTGTTCTCCCCTGCTGTTTGTCTTATTTGATAGCAGGGAGTGAGGTCATCACACACAGAACTGCTGGCAGCCTGAGAGTTTGTGTGTTATCTGATTTTTCAGACAAAAGACACTAATTACTACAGTTTACTTTAGCTCTCAAGTTTCTCTGGACCACAGAGAAGGAGATTGTTTATCTAATCTAGACTAATTAACAGAAGTCTAAATACACAGAGCTCATATGCTAATTACAGACAGCTAGGTGCAGGAACCCAAGGGTAGAACCAATAATAGGCATCCAAAAGTCAATGTTAAATTCAACCCAAATTCAGCTTTCCAATTTGTGTTAGCCCGAATTGAATTTGGACAAAAAGCACCAAAATAAATATCCAAACTCTAATCCTAAATTGGACCTAGTATTCGGGTTCAATATTTTACTGCCTGTGAAAGGTTAACTTACCTTTACCTGATGACCACAGTCACTCCTCGCTCTTGATACAGCTTCCCGCTCCCGATGCTTCAACATCACTCTTGTTAAACATGTCCACTGGAAGTGATACCATGCCCAGAGCGAGAAGGTGAAATCAACAGGAAGTGACACCGCACCTGGAGCAATGATGTGACTAGAACTGAGGCCGCACTGGGAACAATGATGTGACGTCAGGACAGAAATTAGGCCGCATTGTAAACCAGGGGTGCCATAACAGAAGTGCTGTCCGGGTTTTATCTTGATATGGTGCAAGATAGGAACTGTTAATGGGCAGGAGGCCCAGATACTTTGGTTAAATGTGGGACTGAAATTTCTGATGGCAGCTCTGCTGGGAACAAGGATGAGTCAAGGGGCAACAGAGAATGGTAACTCAACCCATAAGAGTCAGTAAGAAACTCTTACCTTAAAGGGATTGTCTCATCTTACTGTTTAATAGAGTCAGTAGCATTTTTTCATTCATGCATCCTGTCACTTCCTGGTCAGGCTGTAGGTAATTAGCAAATGAGCTCTGTGTATCCAGACTTCTGCTAATAAGTCTAGCTTAGATAAACAATCTCCTGCTATCAGGTCCAGAGAAGTTTGAGAGCTAAAGTAAACAGTAGTAATTAGTGTCTTTTGTCTGAAAGATCAGATAACACACAAGCTCTCAGGCTGCCAGCAGTTCTGTGCTGGGACCTGTGTTATGATGTCACTCTCAGCTATCTGATAGGACAAACAGCAGGGGAGAACAAGCAAAGAGGTCGGGCACTAGAGAAACCAGCGAGCCCTCAGAAGGTGACAAAATCATTTGTAGCTCAAAAAAAAAAAAAAATGAGCAAAGCAATATATTTGGAAAACATCTTCAATTACTGTCCCTTACAGTTGAAAGCTAATCTTTGTAGTGAGGCAACCCCTTTAAGGAGTATTCCCATCTCACACATTGATGGCATATGACCACCTCTCCATTCTCAACAGAGACTTTTGGAGGCCTATTATTGGTTCTACCCTTGGGTTCCTGCACCTAGCTGTCTGTAATTAGCATATGAGCTCTTTGTATTTAGACTTCTTTTAATTAGTCTAGATTAGATAAACAATCTCCTTCTCTGTGGTCCAGAGAAACTTGAGAGCTAAAGTAAACTGTAGTAATTAGTGTCTTTTGTCTGAAAGATCAGATAACACACAAGCTCTCAGGCTGCCAGCAGTTCTGTGTGTGATGACCTCACTCCCTGCTATCAGATAAGACAAACAGCAGGGGAGAACAAGCAAACAGGTCAATAACTAGAGAAACCTGAAAGCCCTCAGAAGGTGATAAAATCATTTGTAGCTCCACAACAAAAAAGAAAAAATTAACAAAGTAATATATTTGGAAAACGTCTTCATTTATTGTTCCCTACATGTTGAAAGCTAATCTTTGTAGTGAGACAACCCGTTTAACCATAAGCTGAGCTAATGTTGAGGGTTAAGCATAGTCTTAGGTTTAGAGAAAAAAATTGGGTTTAGGACATATTTATTTACAAGTTCAGTCAACCGAACAGAGGCCTATTCGAACAATGCTACTGTCACAATGACATTATAGGATAAGGCCATGTTCACATGGCTTAAAATGGGACGTATTTCAGTCCATAATTACGCGCCGTAGTGCGCAAATTACGGCTGGAATACGTCCCAGTCATTACGGTAATCCACAGTTCTCATAGAGAACTATGGATTACGTCTCTTCTCCCTGCTTGGTGAATCCGCCGCGGGGGGAGAAAGTGACATGTGAATTACTAGCGGCGTATACGCGCCTCCAGTAAAGATAGTCTATGGGCCGGCGAGGTGCCGGCCCCCCGCTTCCGCCCTGCCCCCGTCCACACGGCGTAAGTGCGGGCCGTGATTACGCCCCGCAAATAAGCCGTGTGAACATAGCCTAAGAGTTAAGATTAGTGTTTAGGAGACTAGAAAAAGGGCTGCAGACTGAGCCAACCCACAGCTGTCTAATAGAAGGAACACCGTCGGGCATTGAGCAGCTTGAATTGTATGGTAATAGATGCAAGCTACAGAAGCCCAACATTCCACATTTGCAATTGAAACCAATTGCAAATCAGTCGTATTTCTACAAGTTCAAGCCATGTAATGAAAGATGTTCAAAGCTGTCCATGGTCCTAAAGCATCATTGGCCTTTATCTGCAATATACAGAGACCCAACTCAAGATCCAATATACCGTGCTTTAAGCACTAGAGGTCACAATGTTTCAGGCCGGGGGCCGAATCTGGTCCACCACGCTCTTTTATGTGGCTCCCGAGAGCTTAGACACAACTGGTGTACAACTCATAGGCTTTGACAGTCCTACCAAGGCACCTAGCCACCCTCCAATGGCCCTTTGAGGGCAACTACAATGCTGTTGTGGGCCACTATAAAAATGAGTTTGACACCCCTGCTCTACACCAAAGGTGTTAAACTCAGGGCAAATTTGGCCTGCAGTGTAAGTATATTTGCCCCGTGAGGAATGTTCACGCAGTGTACAGATGAGAAGACGAAGAAGCCAGGAGTTGTCATTACACCGCTCTCTCATCACTCACATTCACTCTCATCCTACCCCCTGCATAGGGAAGGGACCACGTGGCAGGAGAAACAACTCGGACAGAGTACTGATAACGTAAGAGGAGCTCACAGGGAGATACACAAGGTAGGCCAGCGACTTTGTCCAAGTTTTCTATTTTGGCCAATTTTGCTCTACACCGTCCCCTCCTATGCGACAAACTTTTCATTCTGCACAATTTACCTTCCAAGTTAAGGAACTAAGAAGCTTTACACTTCTGCTTTCTCCTTCGCAGAAATAAATTCACTACGTTACTGTTTATGCTGTGATTACTGAAAACATGCTGCAAACAGAACAATGAACAAAATCAGTACTTCCCCTTTAAATCATAATGTCCTATTTTTTTCTTAACTGGCAAAAGGGAATTGGGACAGACACGGAAAATTCCCTTTGACTCAAAATGGTGGGAAATGAGAAGAGCACTTAACTTAATATTAACCTGTAGCTGATAAATCTTTAGTAAGATTAATGATAAAAAAGGGACATTTGAGAAGCAAATTTACCTAAGAAAAAGGTGGAGTTTCGCAAAAATGCAGCAGTTTTGCTAAAATTTCATGTTTTTTATCACAGTATAGTGAGAAATGTTGCAAAAAGCCACAAGAAAAATGGCAAGTGAATGCATCCTTAGGCCAGCTTCACCTAAGCATTGGAGGTTTTGTTCGGAGCCTCTGTCCCAGAGGTGGTTTGGGATCTGTTCATGATGGACATCAATGGCACCTGATGGACTTTGTTGGCAACAATGGAGTCTGTTGGGTTTCTATTGTAGTGTTCATCATTTTTGACAGATTCTGCAACAGAGGCTTCAAACAGACCCTTTCAGTCATGTATCTAAGCTTCGTAGACTTCCATAAATGTTTTATTATGAGAAAGTTGGGTAAATGCAGTTATAAATAAAAAAGGTGCCACATACAATGGACAATGCGCAACACATTTTGGATTGTGACTTCAAACTGGATATCCCGTGGTCTAGTCTTCTACTGGCTCAGACTCTAACACAATTAGGAGCCTAAAGGTCCAGCAGAAGACAGTGCCATTGGGAACTGACCGTGGAGCCGAATACTTGCCAATAGAATCTTTTTTAATGGATTGGTTCATAAATACCTCTTTAGTGTCACAGGAGCCCAAGTCCAACATGGTTTTAGGTATCACAACATTCTGAGAGTTGAAGTATTACAACAGCTTGATTGGACTTGGTGGATATAATGGTTGGACTTAATGGACATACTGGTTGAACTTGATGGATATATTGGTTGAACTTGATGGATATATTGGTTGGGCTTGATGGATATATTGGTTGGGCTTGATGGATATATTGGTTGAACTTGATGGATATATTGGTTGGACTTGATGGATATATTGGTTGGACTTGATGGACATAGTGGTTGAACTTGATGGATATATTGGTTGGACTTGGTGGATATATTGGTTGGACATAATGGACATACTGGTTGAACTTGATGAATATATTGGTTGAACTTGATGGATGTATTGGTTGGGCTTGATGGATATATTGGTTGAACTTGATGGATATATTGGTTGGACTTGATGGATATATTGGTTGGACTTGATGGACATAGTGGTTGAACTTGATGGATATATTGGTTGGACTTGGTGGATATATTGGTTGGACTTAATGGACATACTGGTTGAACTTGATGAATATATTGGTTGAACTTGATGGACATATTGGTTGGACTTGATGGATATATTGGTTGGACTTGATGGATATATTGGTTGGACTTGATGGATATATTGGTTGGACTTAATGGACATTATGGTTTAACTTGATGGATATATTGGTTGGACTTGATGGATATATTGGTTGGACTTGATGGACATTATGGTTGAACTTGATGGATATATTGGTTGTACTTGCTGGACATATTTTTTTCAACCATGCTGACTAATTTAATTTTATCAATGTTTTTTCGTTGGCTTTTGTTGTGACCTAGTGGCAGACAACATGAAAAGCCATGATATCACTGTCAAGTTAAACTTTGCTACATCTGTATAAAGTCAATAGAAACTACTACACCATCTCTTCCTGCATAAACCTTATGACCAAAGGCTTTAACACAATTTCTCATAGGGCCTTTCATGGCTTTAGCTTTGGCTCTTCTGATAATCGTCTCCGGGATGGGTAGCTTTGAGACTTACCACCAATCGTAGAACATAGCTGGCCCAAGGCTGACAGGGATTTTTGTCCCAAGTGTTAGATGCCATGGAAGGTGACAACAAACTGCTTTGCCTAGGTCAGAGTATTTAAATACCGAGATAAGGCAGCAAATTGAATCTTTGCCCTCAGGGCAATATTGGCAGTACTTCTGATCAAAATAAAGAAAAAGGACTCTACTGATATGGTTCGAGATAGGAACTGGTAACAGGAAGGGGGGCCCAGATGTTTCAGTTGTGTGGGGTCCTAAAATTACATATGACAGCCTTGTTTGTCCTCTGTGACCACCAGCCTGAGAGCTTACAACTACACCAATCCGAAAACCCTCTTCTGTATTGTCCCACAATTTTTTTTAATTATAAGTCAATACAACGTTAGATTTGGACTTCCATCTGTTAGAGCAGGGGAGCCAAACTCATTTTTACCAATGACCACATTAGTATTATGGTTGCCCAACAAAGGCTTGAGGTCCTTGGAGGGTGGCTAGTGTTCCTGGGTAGGACTGTCAGAGCTGAGCCACCACCTGTGAGTTGCTAAAAGAGATTTGTAGAAGTACATGCCAAAGCTTAGTTACATCAGGCTTGGACTGGCCCACAGGGGAATAGAGGAAACCCCCGGTGGGCCCCTGAACATGGCAGACCTGGAGTTGCTTTTTAGCTGCATATACATGCACAGAAGAGGCAAAAATGCATAAAAAAGAGGTAAAAAGCAAGATGCTGAGTATAGGAGACATGCACAGTCATTTACTGTAGCTGTAAGGTGGGCCCCTAAAATAAACTCCACTAGTGGACCCCTAGAATCAACTCCACCTGTGGGCCCTAAGCAGCCCAGTCCAACACTGAGTTACATAGTTAGTACGGTTGAAAAAAGACACGTGTCCCTCAAGTTCAACCAAGGGTGGGGAAAATGTGGGTGAAGGGAGGGAGACAAGGAGTTTAAGCCCAGCCTCCCACTGGTGAATGCCCTGAAACCCACAAGGTATGAACCAATCTGCTCCAGTGGAGACCATATCTCTGACCCCAGAGCCTCCACCAGCCAGGATCCAGAATTTTACATGGCTACGTACGCATTAATATTCTTTAGTTTCAGATAGTTATCTAAGCCTTTCTTGAAACTCCCAACTGTTCCTGCTGTGACCAGCTCCTCAGGCGGCTATTCCACAGATTCACAGTTCTTACAGTGAAGAACGCTTTTCTCCTCTGGAGATTGAATCCTTTTCTCTCTAGCCGAAGGGAATGTCCCCTTGTCTTTTGAGGGGGCTGTACATGAAATAATTTTTTTGTAGGGACCATTTATATAAATTAATCATGTCCCCCCGAAGCTGTCTTTTCTCAAGACTAAATAAGTTAAATTCTACTAACCTCTCCTCATAAAATTCAAGATGGTGCCCGCTCCCTTTTCCTGTGCCACCACCTGTGCCGAGCACTGCCTGCATTCTCTGGTAAAAGTCGAGAGTGGTACTTCTGTGTCCTTATCTATCGCTGCTTGTTGGGTTTAAGCTCCCATGGTTTAACACAGATAAATGCAAGGTTATGCACATGGGGAGGAAAAATCCATTACATGATTACATGTTAAATGGAAAAACACTGGGTAAAAGTGACTGGAGAAGGACTTGGGAATCCTGGTGGACAGTAAACTTAATTGTAGCAGCCAGTGTCAGGCAGCAGCTGCCAAGGCAAATAGGATCATGGGGTGTATTAAAAAGGGCATAGATGCACATGATGAGAACATTATTCTCCCATTATACAAGTCACTGGTTAGACCACACATGGAATATTGTGGACAGTTTTGGGCACCAGTGCACAGGAAAGACATTGTAGAGCTTGAACAGGTACAAAGGCGGGCAACAAAAATAATAAAAGGACTGGGTGGACTACAGTACCCAGAAAGATTAGCAAGATTAGGGTTATTTAGTTTAGAGAAAAGACGGCTTCAGGGGGGACATAATAAATATGTTTAAATATATCAAAGATCAATATAGAGATCTCTCTCAAGATCTATTTATACCCAGGACTTTATCCAGAACAAGGGGGCATCCTCTACGCCAAGAGGAAAGAAAGTTTCTACATAAACATAGAAAGGGATTCTTTACTGTAAGAGCAGTGAGACTGTGGAACTCTCTGCCAGAGGAACTTGTCATGGTGAATTCAATAACAGAGTTCAAAAAGGGTCTGGATACATTTCTAGATGTAATAATATAACAAGTTATAGTGACCGGGATTCTGGAGAAGGGTCTGGATACATTTCTAGATGTAATAATATAACAAGTTGTAGTGTGCAGGATTCTGGAGAAGGGTCTGGATACATTTCTAGATGTAATAATAGAACAAGTTCTAGTGACCGGGATTCTGGAGAAGGGTCTGGATGCATTTCTAGATGTAATAATATAACAAGTTATAGTGACCAGGATTCTGGAGAAGGGTCTGGAGACATTTCTAGATGTAATAATATAACAAGTTATAGTGACCAGGATTCTGGAGAAGGGTCTAGATACATTTCTAGATGTAATAATATAACAGGTTATAGTGACCGGGATTCTGGAGAAGGGTCTGGATACATTTCTAGATGTAATAATATAACAAGTTCTAGTGACCGGGATTCTGGAGAAGGGTCTGGAGACATTTCTAGATGTAATAATATAACAAGTTATAGTGACCAGGATTCTGGAGAAGGGTCTGGATGCATTTCTAGATGTAATAATAGAAAAAGTTATGTTGAACAGGATTCTGGAGACGGGTCTGGATACATGTCTAGATGTAATAATACAACAGGTTCTAGTGAGCAGGATTCTGGAGAAGGGTCTGGAGACATTTCTAGATGTAATAACAAGTTCTAGTGACCAGGATTCTGGAGAAGGGTCTGGAGACATTTCTAGATGTAATAATACAACAAGTTATAGTGACCAGGGTTTTTGCCTTCCTCTGGATCAACACTTTAGCACTACAGGCTGAACTGGATGGAAGTCTTGTCTTTTTTCAGCCTTACAAACTATGTAACTATGGTCACATAAATTTAAGTGGTGGGCCAGATTTGGCCCTCAGACCTTTTGTTTGGCACATATCCATTAAGGTTAGTTAAACTTTGGGCTTCAAGTGCATTAAATTAAAACCAGCCCATTGGTGTTGGACCCATTGGCTGCATATACAAGCCCCTTACCCTTGAATAGTACTTTAGGACTCATCCCATTGACTTTGCATAAGGCTCAGTCAGATGTGTATGAGGTGAGGGACTCTATAACGAGCTCTTGTCTCACCCTTATCATACATAATCCTTTAATTCTCGCCAAATTTGCTTTCGTTCTGGCTGGGATTACTGTTTCCTTGTATGCCAGTCTGTAAATCTTTCCTCATCGCGCTGTTTACATAAAGTGTTTTATAATGAACATGTCCTCGCTTTACCTCTGCCCGGCCCTGTACCTGCCCCCGTGTGGGAAAGCAGCTGAAGATGGCACTGAGTGAATTGTGAATTGACTGGGTGGAGCCATATGAAGAGACTTGCTGCCATATACAGCCTTGTACTGTGAGATACCTGCAGCTGGCGGGGATGCAATAATCTCTTTCCAAATATGAACCAGGGGTTAACTTGTCCTCCTGCATCGTACAATACATACAGTCTGACCAATGGCATCTGCTGCATTACACAAACTGATAGAGCCTGCTGACAAAATGGCACTATCACATCAGATGTGGGAAAGTCGCTTAAAACATGACAACCAGAATGGTCACACTTCTTCTTGAAGGACAGCGCCAGTATTGTCCATGAGTGGTATTGCAGTCCATCCCATTTAAAGGGACACTATCATTTATTTTTTTTAAGTCACATATTAAAGGGGTTTTGCCACGAAGTAAAATTGACGTGGGAAGCTTGCAAATGAAATAAACATTTTCACCATTCATTATTATTAAACATTCTGCACCATTTTTGTTCTAGCTGCTCCTTTAGTGATCCATTGTTTACAGCTTGTCTCCAGGGGATACGACCAGGGCTGTGAGCTCCTCAGTCCTGGTCGCACATGCTCAGACATCACCTCTCCTCTCAGGCAGCTACTGAGTGTTCAAACCCCAGGTGCTGTCACTCTACTCCCGTCCTCTATACTCCTTAGTAATTAGTCAAACAGTGCAAATAAATAAAAAAGAAACCTCAATCAGATCTGTGCATTGATAAAAAGAAAAAAACCCCACAGGTTTGGTTCCTGCAGGGATTGGAACCGAGGACCCTTGTGCCTTGAGGCAAAAACATTACCTCTCAGCTACTCACAATGCTTTACATTAACAGACCTTTCTTTGACTAGAGAGAGGAAAGGCCTGGTGATGTCATCCTGCTGGGTCACATGATAAGCAATTCAAACAAATCACACACGCCCCCGTCTGAGCACACAGAGCTGAAGAGCTGGATACAGGAGGTATTTTTTTTTAATCATATGGATGTTTTTTTGGTATAATTTTTTTAAATTCCTCTATATACATTTATTCCTAGTTCGTCTCTTTGACTTTCCCTTTGTGAGCTCTGATAGCAGCAGTGAGGATTGCTTGATGGTGTAAGTGTGATCAGCAGGACCTGGTAAGTGTGAGGAAAGCTGAAAACCCCTCCAGTGCAGAAAAGGATTAACTCATTATCCTTTCATGTTTCCCTGGTGAACTAGTCTAATCTTTATCTATCCCTGTCTAGAAAACAATAGAGCGATCATCATCTCATTACCTGCTATTTGTAATGAGACTGTATAGAGCTAAGCAGCAGCTGCAGCAAAGTGAGATTATTCTGCCCTACCAGATCAGGAATTTTATCTCTTTACTATGACAGCTCAAAAAGGACAAGAATTTATATTTTATTTTATTTTGCATTGGACCACAAAATAAGAAAAAAATACTGCCAATTAATCATATTTTTTTTTATTGTTTTCCAGGAATATTGGTTTTAAAGGGAACCTGTCACATAGGTTATGCCCCGCTTGCTGAGGACAGCAGAAGCTAGTGTCAGAAATGCTGTTCCCAGTGCTCTGTCCCTTATTCTATAAGATGCTGTAGTTTTAGAGCATTTAATGCTCAAATCTGCAGTTTTCAGCCAGAAAAGAGTAATGAAAAGAGTCAGTTTTTTTTCAAACCCCGCCCACCTGAGGCTAGCCCCGCCCACCTCACAACTGATTAACCTATTACTTTGAATAGGTAGAAACATGTGAGTAACTACCAGGTGGGCGGGGCTAGTCTTTGGTGGGCGGGGCTAGCACATGCTCATGAATAAGATTTGAGTATTAAATGCTCTAAAAATATGGCACCTTACAGAATAAGAGACACAGCGCTGGAAACAGCAGGTCTGACACTAGCTTGTGCTGCCCTCAGCAAGAGGGGCACAACCTATGTGACAGGTTCCCTTTAACTAAAAAATATCCCTTTCTGATGGAAGTGCCCCTTTAAAGAGGCCCTGTGACCTCTCCTTACATGCTTGTTTTAGTAAATCCTTGTGTTCCCTGTGAAATAACAATCATGTAGCATCTTCTCTTATAACTCTGTGTTGTGCTGTTCCTCTGTTATTCCACCTAGAAATGTATCACTGAATCTGTGTTACCATTCCCGTTTTCAGAGGGGTATGTCTCTGAACACACTGATTGTCAGCTCTGACGGACAACATCAGACCATGCAGGACACACTCCCATCTGGTGACACCCATCTGACAGATTTGTAATGAATTTCTAGGAGGAATAACAGAGGAACAGCACAACACAGAGATATAAGAGAAGAGGCTCCAGAATAGTTTTTTACTAAAACAGGCAAATCAGGAATGTCCACATGTCATCTTTAAAGTAATTTGGGCTAGACTGCAATACCAAAGAAAGCTGAAGGTTGGCGCTGTTTCAGGAAAAGCAGTAGACCCAGTTTTCTAATCCTGGATGCAAACCTTCGTAGTAGTGTGCAGCATTATCAATGGGAATCCATGTTTTTCATTAGTTTGAAGTAAACCTGACCATATGTTTTTGATGGTGGTGTTTGGTGAGGAGCCTGTTTTCGGGGATCATTCAAGAAATCAATCTGAGTAAGTGTGGTGGACCGGCACGGCCAGGGAGCAGAGGAGAGGGCTGGAAGCAGAGGTAGCCCTGGCTGAGGCTATTACTCTAGTCACGTTGGCTACTGCTCCGTCAACTGCACCTCTCATGCTCACCTAGCACCCGGCACCAGTGAAGAGAGGGTCTGTGCGGATGGATGATGGTGGTAGTAGTTCCCCTGGGGCACACTCCGGTGACAATCTTTCCCGTGACTGCCCGCTATGGATGGTGTTCGAGGTGCTCCTGATGTGCGGCGCAGAAATGAGCAGGCAGGAGACAAGGAGTTAACGGTGCAAACTGGCCTCAGGCCTCATTACTTCCAACCCGGCAAAGATACAGCACATAGTAGTGGAACATCCTTCAGTACACACTTCTTGCTTTCCGGATGCAGCCACTCTCGACCGAGGCGAGGTAGTGGTGATGTTCCTAAACCCAGCCCCTCACTGAGCTAACTCCATCTTGTCCCACTCCCATGTGGCCAGGGAAGACAAAGTGTTAAAGCCGTCATAGGCACCGACACCCTGAAGGTGGATGTCAGCGCAGAGGCCCATACTCCTTGATGAGAGAGCAGACCCTCTCCAGTGGGGAAGAGAGGAGCTCTCCTGCAAAAAAGACCCAGAATAATAAGTGCACCGATGTTTTATAACTTTCTAATCTGACCCCACCCTGTGTTGTTATGGTTACTCCCGCCAAGGCCTCGAGAAGCTTCGAATGGATACATTTCTCCACCATCTTGCACCTGGACATGACTCACAGACATGCTCAGTAGCACTTGGCTGCACATAGGGGTGAACAAAAGGTCAATTCTAGAACATTCTCAATATAGTGATATAGAAAAACAGTGCAAATAGCTTTATCACATTATAAAACCTAATTAAACCTTTGAACCCTTTAGTAGTATGTTGTTCCACCAACTCCTGCATACTACATAAGTTCCTTCCACTTTGTATCCAATTATGTTCCAATAACACATGGTGCATCATTTGCCACTACTAAAGAGGATACCACTAGCCCTAAAGGTGTGGGCCCCAGGAACTTGCATCCTGATCCAATATTTAGTGCACAAGTATCCTGTAGATCAGACCTGCGCAGCTTGGCAGGAGTTGGGTGCTAAAATTGACATAAGCTACACTTCTTCGGACCACTGCTCACTTTCTGTCCCCAGGAACGCCATGGACCACCCAGGAATGCCCCCAGACGACCTATGAACATCCATTATGAGGTGTTCATGTTTGCAGGCCACTAAAATTCTTTTGATGGGCGACGAGTTGCCCGTGAGTCATATGTTGTACAGACCTGCTGTAGTTGCTCAGGACATTGGTGGTGGCCAGGCAGTGTTATTTGGGCACCAATTATTTAACTAAATAGCGGTATAATCTCGAGCAGGAATGGTATAATATTCGAGCAGGAACAATGAAGTCCATCGGGAGTATCCCCAATCTTCTCCCCCACCAACTACTTATATATCAAATGGACTTATCCAGATCTCTTAGTTATTTGGGTACCCTCCATCCTGAGGCCAGGAATGGAACTTGTGGTCCTTTGGCAATTGCTATAAAGTTAGCCGTAAACGTAACATAAAATTATGAAGATTATCTGACAAATGGGTTTTAGAAACGACCAATTAAAGACAACTAATCTGTCCAAATATTGACTATGTTACATTTATGGCCACCAATAGGCTATATGTCAACTGTTGGGCAAGTAATGGATTATAAAATCCAACTGCGCATTGAGACAATATCTTGATTATCTCCTTTGCTATAACTGCTGTGCTTCAGGGGCTAATAAACATTATACAATCAGACCACGTGGAATCTCAGAGGCAATAAGGAAATGCAATGGTCGTGTTTCCTTGTAATTAGCTATTCTGCGGAAATCTAGCAATGTAAATAGCAGGTGTTTTTAAAGTTCTTGGCAAATCGGATGATAAAAGTTCAAAGGTGCTGAAAAATAATCAGAGGGAATAATGTTCACATAACGTAATTGATTTCCATTACATGATGGTTTGCAGAGTAACTACCATAACACAGCAAGAGCTGGGGTCATACGAGACTTCTGTGCTATTGACCTATAGGTCCTGCTCATGGAAATATGGGAGGAGCCTAAAAAAGTATAAAAACATAAAAAAAAGTTACTCTAAGTAGGTAATGCTGCATTTCCATACTTGGCAACATATGAGAAGGCAAAATCGGCGCAATTACTTCCTGTCCCAAGACCACCTGGTTATTTTCTTGGAACACCCTGGTATGATCACGTTTGGGTAGGATTTTCATAACCCTCTCCCCTTTCATCCAGGCCACATACCCCGGTTGTGTTGTTCCACGTAAGTATCTGTTTAGTTTGATTTTTTGACCTGGCTATTCATTTGTATGGGTGAAAACCTCATCCAAAACCTCGTCCGGAAACTTGTCCAGAACCTCGCTGAAAAATGCATCCAAACCTCTTCTAAAGAAGCGTGTTTCAGGCGAGGTTTTGATGCTGTTTTGGGAGCTGAAACACTCTGAAAACCACTTCAAAAACAGCATCCAGATAAGCCGTGTGAACATACCCTTAGGCTATGATTTTGGGCACGGATTGCAGCCGTATTGCGTGCCGTACTGCGCGCAAATACGGCTGAAATACGTCCCAGCCATTACGATAATCCACAGTTCTCATAGAGAACTATGAATTCCGTCTCCTATCCCCGCTTGCAAAATACGGCGAGCGGGGAGAAAGTGACATGCATATTATCCCGGCAGGATATGCGCCGTGGATAATGAAAGTCTATGGGACCGGCGAGCTGCCGGCCCCTCCACCCCTGCCCCCGTACACGCGCCGTAATTGCGGGTGAAATCCGTCCCGCAATTATGGCGTCAATCAGCCGTGTGAACATAGCCTTAGACATAGCATGGGAATAAACATGATTAGACACCTGTTAAAAGCACACCTAAAGGAAACCACATGAATACGTTCTATCAGTGAGAATGCCTGATGAAACCACTAATCTCTAAAGGTCCGTTACACGGCAATGGACAAATACCGGTCGGTTTATCCGACCGGTATTTGTCCGGTTTGTGGGCCGTGCACACGGCCGTGGGGGTGGAGGCGGCTTTTCTCCGTGATCAGCGGAAAATCCCTCCCCCTTCCCATCGACATGCACATATTCTGTCCGAAAACTGGATGGAAGAATCTTGTAGAATGTTTTTCGGGCAGCCCGCGGGCGGAAAAAACCGCCGGACGGAACACCCGTGCAGTGGGCACTGCTGCACGAGTTTTCCATAAGAGCCCGCTGTGCTCTTTTGTGGCCGGTTTTTCAGACGGTCTGCAAAACCACAAACCGCCTGAAAAACCGGCCACAAACCGGTGCTGTGGAGACATGCTCATGACACATGTGTTACCTAAACATGCAGAATACACATGATAAAACAGAAAAGAAAAGACCTTGTATGAACCATACATGTATCGTTAACATAGATAAGCTGTATCCTGTTTTATATTTAAACCTGCTGGGACTCATATGGCTAAATCAAAAATCCATTTGGATTCACGACTAGTTAATTTATTGTGGAGGTTTCCTCCTCTTACCAGTCTGAAAATCTTCTCTATGTCAGTGAAAGAAAATGCACTAACATCGCCCGCACTTTTTTCTTGGAAATGACTTAAAGCCGTCCTTCCGTATCGCATCAGATAAAGGTCTCCTGATGCGGATCTTCAGCGGACCCATTGTGCACCCTACATACTGCATGTTACAAATGTTGAAACTAATAAGATACACAATGAATTTGCAAATGATGTAACTGTGGCTAGAGTAAGGGTATATTCACACGGCTTTTTTGAATACTTTTTGGATACGCTTTTGATCCAAAAAACGTATTCAAAAGCGCTGCATAAAACGCATCCAACATGCACCCAAAGTGTGCTGTGTGTTTGGATGCGTTTTTGCTGCAGCAGAAGCGCAACCTATAATTTTAAATAGGGCATCTGCTGCGTCAAACGGATCAAGAACTGACACGTCGATTCTTTGAATGGATCCAAAAGACACATCACAAAGACAAAAAAACCCATATCGGTGATCACTCATCTGAACGCCAATCAGAATAGGAGCGACAGTGTCCCATTAAAACCTATGGAGAACTATTGACCAATCAGAATAGGAGCGACAGTGGCCCATTCTAACCTATGGAGGAGTATTGACCAATCAGAATAGGAGCGACAGGGACCCATTCTAACCTATGGAGAAATATTGACCAATCATATTCAAAGGCGAGACAGTTCAAAATACAGTAAAAAGGCAGAAAAGAGCTGATTGATTGAAGCTGCAGGGGATCGTCCAGCTTAGCCAATCAGAGCACGAGCTACTTTCTCATAGAGTTCTATGGGGAAAAGAAATTCAGAGCGAGCTCTGTGATTGGCTAAGTTAAAAGAGGCGCGGTTATTTAAACCAATGGGAGAGCGAGCGATGCTCCTATGGGTTTTCTAATGCAATCTGAAATAACATTGTACATGGCCGAAATCAAATGATAAGACTACAGAAGTGGTCCCGATGTGTATATAAAATGAATAATAATATGGGAGTAAAGAAAAAAAATATATAAATTCCATAAAATCATGTTTATTTCTTTATTTTCGTTGCACCCATACTATTGATCCTTGGGTAACGAAAATAAAGAAATAAACATGATTTTATGGAATTAATATTTTTTTTCGTTACCCCCATATTATTCATTTTATATACACATCGGGACCACTTATGTAGTGTTATAATTTGATTTCGGCCATGTACAGTTTTATTTCAGATTGCATTAGAAAACCCATAGGATAGCTTTCAGAATTTGAATTAATGTATTTCCCGGCAATTTCCAATATCCTAATTCCTGATATTGCGCCGTTCTAGATTTTTGGAAAGTGTTTTTTTTTTATGTATTTTTTATTTTTGAGGTTTCAGCTCTTTTCTGCGAATGTTTGACGCCTTTATAAAGGCGATTTTTGATTCATACTCCACACGGACATCTTTATGATTTCTCGCTGTTTTCCAGCCTGGCTCGAATCGGAATAGATTTTCGGCGCAGTCCCGCACAGCGCCTAAGTCCCCGCACTGCGCCCCACACACTGGCGAGGCGCCGGGAACTTTTCCCCGCATGTACGAGCGCACCTCCTCGGACGGCAAATCTTAGGCGCAGCCCCGCACTGCGCCTCAGTCCCCGCACTGCGCCCCACACACTGGCGAGGCGCGGCGGACTTTACACCGCATGTATGAGCGCGCCCCCGGCCCCGACATAAATCAGGCGCAGCTGCCACTCGAAATCGGGCGAAACGGTGCGCTCCGACCCGGCGAGCTTCATACATGTCGCCCTAAGGGTACAAGGCGTTTTGGGTCTGTGTGAACATACACTTTTAGATGTGTGTTTGAGTCCATCTAGAAAGACCCAAACATGCATCCAACAATTAGCAGTGTGTTTTACACTGCTCGCAATGTAAAACAGGGCATGGGGCTTTCTTTATAAAAGTAAATCCCCTAAAGATGTTACATTCCCTCCTTTCTGACCCCTTTCCAAGAATTGAAAAATTTTTGGGACCAAAAGACCGCGGGAGCCCAATAAAAAACAAATAGGGAGCATCCTGTTTGCTCCAAACACAGACAAACAAAACCTCGTCCCTCCCGGGATAGCTTGTACCCTATAGTCGGTGCTCACCGAGGCAGAAACCTCAGACAAGTCTGCAATAAATCCTGTAGTTGTTTTGTGACATATAATAAAAGTAAATGTTTCTTAATATCTGAGATAATTGCGGAAAATTTGGATTTGTAGTTGTTGAAAAAAGGGGGATTTTTATAAACTTTCCCTACTCTAGTGCCCTTTTTTCTAGGGTGTTTTTCACACTTGTAAAAGCATCCTTACCTTGTTAAGAAGATTTTATCTCAAAAAGGGGAAAAAAGGGGTGTAAACCCAAAAATTGATTTTATTGGAGTTATTTTTAAAAAAAACTCACTTTAAATTTTTAAACACTTTTTTTAAAAAATTTTTTGGTTATATTTTTTTTTAAATTTTTCCATATAAACTTTCAAATATTTTTTTCATAATTTTTTAAAGTCCTGGGAAAGTTTTTAAACTTTGGCCACAAAGCCTAATAATAGCCTGACACCCCCCTTCGGGGTTTTAAAGAGAAAGATTCCAGTTTGTTTGCTCATTTACGCACAAAGGGGGGCCCAAACTAAAAGGAGAAAACCAGTGTAATAGAAAAAGCCCAGGACCCAAACCAAATCACAGTTAAACCTTTTTCACCCCCCTTTAAAACCGTTCCCTTTCCCGGGTTCACAGAGCGTGACTAAAAACCCCTTTTTTCCAAAAGGGAAGGGGGAAAAGGGACAGTAAAACCCTTAAAGACCCCAATTTGCATGAAGTTTGCGTAAATGGTCTCTCTAAACTGCTGAAAAGCATTTGAAAAACAAGGCCTTGGGGCCAATTAAAACTGAAAACTTAAAAAATATTAAAAAAATTTAAAGTGGAAAAAAAAAAAAAACCCAAAAAAATTCCTAAAAAAGGGTTTTCCCAATAAAAACCCAACTTGAGGGGGCGGGGCCTATTTGGGTAAGAATACCCATTTTTTAGCAAGGGCCCTTTAAAACCCCTAAAAAAACCCGGCTCAAAAAACCTTCCATTTTCCTTTGTTTTGCCCTCCAAACAGCATTTTACCCTGGGCAACATTTTTTGACCCCTTTTGGGGCCACGGGAGAACCGGTGCCCCGAAACCCTTAGCACCGCTAAGGACCCCAAGGGGGGTACCCGGGGCCGGGTCAGGCCCCGGGGTTGCCGTGTGAAGGGCCCGGCCCGAAAGGGGCCCCGGGCACCCTTCCCCGCCCCGTTATTTGGGGGGGGGGGGGGCGGGAAGGGAAAGGAAAGGGAGGCGTAACAGAAAACCCTTCCCTTTCCTGCTGTCTGCCCCGATTGGTTCTAAATATCGGGAGACTGCCTGCGTTGCCGCCACTGATAGGGGGAAAACCGGGGGGGGGGAAACATCTTCCTTGTAGAAACCCCCAAAGGGGGAAAAACCCCGACCGCGCACCTCCACGGCATAAAACCCCCGGTCATAGACGCGGTTTGGCAGGCGGCCTTCACTGAAACCCGATCTCCCCCGGGTCAAATAAAAACACAAAACAAACGGCCCCAACCCTTTTACCCGGGAACTGGGGCCCAATAATTTAAAAGAGCGTGCTAAATTCCACACCGTGGTTGGGGCCTTTTTATTTAAAGGGCACCACCCCTTTGCCCATATACATTACACTGCACCCCCCTACTAAAAAACAAAACCCAAAAAAAAAAAAAAAAAAAACGATCATTTGGGCGCCTGCCATAGCAAAACACTTTGGAGATTTTTCCGCTCCCCTTGATTTCCTCCTAATTTTGTAACCCTACTTTCTACAATTTTAAACCATAAAAAACCTTGTGCAGTACGGCCCCCGGGACTGACTCTGTGCCAGTGCTGACTATGTGCAGTACATAAAGCCCGGCGGCCATTTTAAGAGCTTCCCAGGCACAGTAGTGTGACACTACATTCCATATCCTTCAAAACAACAAGAAACAGAACACTGGCCCCGCTCAATTTGGTCTACTCTAACCTTCATACACACTGCGCGTAATGCTTTAAACAACCGTAATTTTACTATCTAGTTTTTTCCCAGGAAACTATTCTACTTAGATTATAGACACCTGTGGTCTCCAATAGCTCCTCACAATAAAAAATGCAAATAAAGGAATTTAAAAAGGGAAAAAAAGGGGAAAAAGAAAAAAAAAAAAAAAAAAGTTAAACCCGTCACTGGGGGCCCCTTAAAAAACCCTTTTGCCTAACTCTCCCTAATTTTGCAATTCAAACACCCAAAAAAAGTTTGGTTTTTTCCTCTAAAAAGGCAAAAGCGTGAAAAAAACCGGGGGGGGGGGGGGGGGGGGGGGGGGGGGGCGGGGGGGGGGGGGGGCCCAAATTTAAAACCCAATTCTTTAAAAAAAATCTTTCCCCAAAGGGGGGACAACCAATGAAAATCAGTTTCTTTTTTCTCAACTTTCCGCCCCCTCTCCTCTTTCCAGAACCCGATTGATTTTGGGAACAACAAAGATGTAAGATCAAAAATTTTTTAAAAGGAAACCCCACCTCCCCCGGGCTTTTCACTTCCTTTATAGAAAAACTCATAAAAAAAAAGAAATAATGGGCATCCTCCCCCCCCGGAACCCCAAACCCAAGTATTAAGTAAAAGCATGTTGAAAAGAAAAAGGGTGGGGCCCCCACTTCCAAAACCTCTCATTGCCCGAAAAATTATAAATTTGGGAAGAAATTTCCCAAAATTTTTCCTTCCAAAACCCCTTTATTCTTAAGACAAAAACCCCGGAAAAAAACCCAAAAAACCCAAACAGAGGAAAAAACCCCGGAATCTATCTCCTCAACTTTTTCCCCCCGATTTTAAAACTGATATGATGGCAATTGCCCCAAACATCTAAAACTGCCCTTTCTTTTTGATAAAAACACCCGCCCCCCAAAGCCAAAGAAACCTTTCTACAGCACCCCAAAAAAGGGACGTGATTCCCCCTTATAAAAATTTTTTTTAAAAAAATTTAAAGATAATTTCCCCTCAGAGCCCTGGCCCAAACCGGCTTCCCTATGATTTTCCAGTCTTCCATACCCCCCCCGGACCAAACACCCAGGCACGATTTTTAAAAAGAAAGGGTTCATCCCCTTTTTACAAAAATTTTTAAGACCACTTTAAAACGGTTTTAACCCACGGGGATTCCCGTAAATTAAAAAATTTCCAAAGGAACCTTCCGGGGGTTTTCCACTCACCGCCTCGGCAAAGAACCCTTTTTTTTCCCTTTGGGGCTTTTTCACCTCTCCAACTGAGACTCCACAAAAAAAACCCCAAAGAAGACCAGAACCCAAATCACTCCCCCCCTTTGGTAAAGAAAAGACCAAAAACCCCGGGGGCCACCCGCCATGGATTTGCCCTTAGCTATTTTAAAATGGGCACTAATATTTTTCCCCCAGGTTCCCCCAGCCCTGGGCCCTTTGATCCCCCTTTTTGGGTTCCCTTTTCCAACTAGGAAAAAGATTTTCCCCCAAATTTCATCTCCCAAAAAAAATTTTTTTTTTTGGAGAAAACCTCTCTTGTATTTTCCCCTGTTTTATCTGGTTTGGCCGGGTTTGGCCAAAAGGGTTTTCCCGGTTTTTAGTTACAAATTTGGTTGCCAGGGGTTCCCACAACCCTTTATTTTTTAATTATCATCACACAATGAATTTTTTCCGGTAGCGGGGGGTTTAATTTTTAAAATTTAAATTTTTTTTAAAAAACCCTTTATCCTTAAAAAAGGGGGAAAATTTTGGTCAAAACCATTACCCCCCCAAACCCCAAACACAAATACCCCCTCCCCTCAACTTTTTCCATGCCAAAAGGTTTTGTCCCAAATCGAGATGCCCATTAAGTCGGGCCCCCGAAAGGGTCCCTTCCCAAGAGACCATCTTTGCAAAAAAGGGTTTAAATTCCCCGACTAAAAACAAAAAAAATTTTCCCTTTGGGGTTTTTCCATGCGGCGCTGGGAATTTAAAAAAAAAAAACTGGGGGCCCGGTTTTTTTTTAAAAATTTTCTGTTGTTTTCTCCTTAAACCACCCCAACCCACAGTTCCAAAAGGTAGATATTGATATTCCCCAAAATGTACCTTGAATGCCGGGGTTGGTAAAACAATTGGGGGTTTAAATACCCCCAAATACGCACGGGAAGTCCTTTATAGCAAAAACCCAAGCCAAAGCAAAACGAATCCTTAAAAGGGTTAACCTAAAAAATTTGTGGGGTTTTTTAAATAGGGTTTATTAGAAAAAACCCGGGATAGATTCTATAGGAAAGGGTTCCCCGAATGCCCCTGAATTTAAAGGGAATTTTTTAAATCAAAGAAAACCGGGGCACGACCCCTTGGCCTATCACACCCAGGGGAACTTGTTTAAAAACCCATTACTGGGAAACCAAAAAACACTTTGCAAAAAATAATTTCTTCCCTTCTCAAAGACAACATTTTCAGATGGTTTCAGATTCTAAATAGGTTTTAAAACTTGGGTTTCGGGACCAGGGCCCCGGGATCTCCCTCACAATCCGGGATCGCTTCCCCCCAAATTTTTTGCCCACCAGGGGCTTTCCTTAAAAATTTTTTTTAACTAAAATTTCCCGAAAACTCTTTCAGAAACACTATTTTCTCTGACAACTCTTTGACATAAAGGCCCCATTTCTCCCTCGGGAAAGAAATTCTATGGGTTGTGCTCAAAAGGGCAACATGGGGGCATATTTTAATCTCAATCTCGGGCCAAGAAAAAAAAATCAAGTAAAACGCCTAATGATTTTGTTAGAAAAAAATAAATTTTTTAAATTTTCCCCCATTTTAAAACATCCCCCACAAAAACTACCAAAGAAAAAAGTTTTCCTTCACTTAAAGCCCAACTCACGTCACCAAATTTACACAATATGAATCACATCTAAACAAATTAAAGGGGAAATTTTTTACCTTCGGGGGAGATAGGCCACAAAATCCCTTGGCAAGGAGTTTAAAAGCATCCAAGCTAAAAAGGGAAATAACCATCCTTTTCGGGTCCCTCTAACACAAATTTTGTACCCCCCCCGACAGATCTTTTAATTTTTTCCCGGCCCTACTACGCACACTATACAATCAAAAAGATGCCCCCTTTTTTTGCCGTTGGGGAAAGACCGGGACATAGACCCCCTTTTTAAGAAAGCCTTTTTTTAAAACCCCCCTTTCAATTCAGAAAAATTAGCCACGCTTAATAAACCCCGATTACCCATTTTTGGAAAAAACCCAAGGACCATACAAAGCTTAAAATGTAATAAACCCCAAAGGCCAGACGGGCTCCACTAACAAATATTTTTAAAATTTTTTAAAAACACCCTTTTTTAAAAACCCACATAAAGGGAAAAATTTGTTCCAATCTTTACCCAAAGAGGGCTCACCCCCCGGGAAAAAACTGCTATTTTGGCCACAATCTCCCTAAAACCTAAACCGGGGAAAACCCAAAAAGACCAAGAAAGCCAACTACAGCCCAAAATTTCCCTTACTTAATTTTGACAAAAGATTTTTTTTTCCCAAAATTTTTGGGCGAATGGGTTTAAAACGATACCCTTTACCACTCTTGTACATAGAGCCCCAGGGGGGTTTTTGGTAAAAGGGCCGGCAGACGGGAAAATGGCAAAAGGGGGGGGTTGTTGGATATTCTAAAAAAAATATGGAAAAACAAGAAAACCCCTTTTTTGGTTTGTTTTCCCTCCTTAGACGGAGAAAAATTTTTTGATCAAAAAACGGAATTAATAGGAAATTTTCTACAAAATTTTTGGAAATTTGGGGGGGTTTTGGGTTTGTTTCTCCCCATTAGGGTCTTTAAAAACTCCTCTCCCCCCCCGGCAAGAGCCCAAACTCGACGGGTTTTCCTTTCAAAAACTTTTCACTTTCCACCAATGGCACCAAACAAGGCTGCCCCCAAACTCCACGAAAATATGACCTTTGCCAGCCCCCCTAGCCAACACTTTAAAAGACAAGCCCAAAATATAGCAGGAATACTGGATAAATAAAGAGATCAAAAAGTTTGGGTCTTTATGCCATGACTTTCTGAAAATGTGCAAAAAACCCGGAATCGCCCTTTTCCCTGCACTCCTTTTTTTCTATTTAAAAATATGCTAAGATATCCACAAATAAATTGAAAAAAACAAAATCGATTTTATTGCCGATACTTTGTAGCCCCTTTTGGGAAAGGGCCAAATTTTCCTAATTTAATTTTCACTGGGCAAAACGCATATTTTCCATTTTTTGGGGTTTTAATATAATCCCCTGATTTGATTATTTTAACAAACCCGGGGGAAAACCCGGGAACGGTTCCCCTTTTTTTCCCCCTTGGGGGAAAATTGCTAATTTAAAACCAATTTCCCCTTATCATGGTTAGCCGTAAAAACCTAAAAAAATTTGCTTCCCCCTCACCGCGTTCTTGTATTTAGCAAGAATGCTTCCCATTTTATCTTCCCTTCCCCCCTTTAATAACCACTCTCCAAAATCAAATCCCCCCCAGTTTAAAATAGGGGATCAAAGGGGCCCCTCGTTTTCCAAAAGCAAAACTTAAAAGGGAAAAACCCAGAGGGAGGTTTTTCAGTCCCTAATCTTTTACATTACAACCTGCATCTAACTAGAACCCAATTCCATTTCGGGAAACCCTTTCCCTAAAGTCATCTTTTGGTCCTCTATCAAAAAATTCTTTTGACCCCAAAAGGTTCCTTTAAAGTTTGTTTGATTGTTTAAGGCCTGTGGAGACACCCCAAAAACGTATGAGCTGTTTCCTCTCGCACGCAGCCCCAATGGGGTTTTAATCGGGTTTTAAAGCGTCAATTTGTCCCCCCTTATTGAAAAAACCATTTTTCCTCTCTCGGGCTGTACAATTAATCTTTCCCAGATGTTTCCCAATTTTAACGCTTTTGGATTCAAAAAGGGAAATAAAAGAAACGGGGACTTACTACACAAAGGTCGTTTCAAAAAATTTCGCAGACTTTTTACGAAAAATATTCAATTCCCCAACAAAAATTTTATTTGTTTACCCTTGAAAATTAAGACACTTTCCCCAAAACGCAATGCCTGCCGATTGCCCTCAACTAAAATCACGCCTACAAATTTCTTGTGGGGAGAAACAAAAAACCATAAAAGGCCCTTTTCCGGGTGCATAAAACTCCTTGACTACCATAGACACCATAAATAAACCCCCAAATTTTAAGCCCTTTAAATTGGGGGAAATTTGGGAAATAGCTAGTTCCATTCTCAATCGCGAGGGAAACAAGCACAAAATTTTTCCCCAAAAAATTCCCAAAGGGCTTTAAACCCTGTAAACTCGTTTTTTGGGAAAAAAAAAATCTCAGAAGGGTTAAACTGACCCCAACCCGAATTTCACGCATTTTTCCCCCCCGGTTTTCTCTCAACCCTTTGGGTTGGGGAAACTTTGCCCCCCCAAGGGGTCCTACTAACACTTTTGGTGGGGGTTTTCCCCTTAATCCAAAACCCTTCCCGGAAACAAAATTTAATCACTCCTTCTTTAAGGTTTTTTCCCCTGGAAAATTAACTCTCCCCAGGGAAATTTCGGGTCTTTGATCTCACATTTTTTAAAGGGCCCCCTAATTCCATACCGCCTTTTACATAAGGGAAAAGGCAGCCAGGGGGACATCCGCAAACCCCTTTGAATACCCCCCAACCACCTACTTTTGGGGGAAAATTATAACAAAGGGTCCAAAGGCAATACTATTTTTGAGACAAACCTTTTGGGAACCCCCCCCATTCAATTTATTCAAGGTTAAAAGAAAAAATGGCTTTCCTTGGACCCCATCCCAAAAACCCCTTTTGTTAATTTAAAATGGATATATTGTAAGGTTAAATTTTACTCTGGTTTAAAAAGGCTACATTAAACTTTTCCAAGGTTTTTTAGGAATGACGAGTAACTGTTTTTTTGAACAAGCTTAAAAAATTTTTGTTTTTAATGATGTTTTAGCTACCTTAACCCAAAAAAAAAGCAAAGTAGAATTAGTTGTCAATTTAAGATTTTAAAAATTTTTTTTCATTGGGTTTTTTTGCCCTCCCTCCCCTGTGTTTAACTGTAAAAATGGAAAAAAAGTTTTTTATTGTTTAATATCTCTTTGGGAAAAAGAATAAAAATACAACGTTTAAAAAAAAAAAAAGGGACTTGAACAAATTTCTCATTTTTTGAGGGGCACATTCCCCTTTTAAAGGGAGCTATTCTCGTTCTTTGGGCCCCATTGAAGAGCCTTGTAAGTAGGCCCTTTCACTTTAAAAACCAAAGACAAAAGGGTGCTTTTTCTTTTTGACTTTTATAAGCAGGGATCCACAAAAGCATTTTCCCATTTAAAACCCTTACCAAATTTTTCAAATGGGATGTTTTTGGGGATGCCGGGGAAAAACAAAGTTACCAACAGATGGGAAATTTTTCGCTGTTTGGTTTTTCCTTTAATGGGGGCGGCATTCACCTTTTAAATGGGCCGCTCTTTCCCCACATTAGTAACCATCCAAAAAAATTTAAGACCCTCCGGGTTTATTTGTAAAAGAATCTGAGGGCACCGTATTTGGAATTGTTGTATTTTCCCCAAAACTCTTGGGACTTTTTGGGTCGTTCCCCCCTCCCCCGGGCAATAGTAGGGGATGGGGAAAAGGGTTTTTTAAATTTTAAAAAAAAAAAAACTTGAAAAATTTTATCCCGAGGGAAATTTTTGAGATATATTTTCCCCCCGAAAAGGGATCCCCACTCAGAGAAACTGACATTGCGTTTCGATCTCCAAGATTTTTTGGAGGATGTTCTGCTTTTCAAAATTGACCGTGGGGTAGCATCTTTTTCTCCAAACCTTTTCTTGCCCAAATGTAAAATTCATTGTGTTTTTTAAAACCCTTTGGAAGGGTTTTCCCCCCCCCTTTTTTTGTCCCCCCTTAAAAGTTTTAAGCTAGACCAACAAATGAAAAATTGGGACAATGGATGGACCATCAACTTCCAAGGGCCCCTTGGGCAAACCAAAACCAAGGGGGAAAAGTAAAAATAAAGAAACATCTTTTCATTTTCACTTTAAACCCCATAAACCCGGGTGCAAAGGGTTTTGGGTTTTTAAAAGGGACCCTTTTGAGGTCAACTTTTCTTTTTCGAATTCTCTAGGTTTTTGGAAAACCCTTCCCACCATTGTCACCCCCCAGTGTAATATCCAGCATCACTTCTTTATTTTTCTTTGATATATCCAACCCATAACCTAAAACAGACTTTTATATTTCACCCACACGATGCCTTTTTAAATGATAAAGGGGTTTTAATTGTTACAAGGGTATTTTGGTAGATTTCAAAAAAATATAAAGAGAACGAAACTTTTTTGGGCAAACCCCAATTTTTTTGACAAAGTTTTGGGCCATGTGGATGTTATAATGACCAGGAGGGCCCTAACATGATCGTGTACAGATAATCTGATTGGAAAAAGAGGGCCTAAATACACACAAACAGGCCAATATACAAGACTGGAACAATTTTTAAATGTAAAACTTTCAATTTCTATGTTTTAAACCCGTAATTTTTTTTTTCTTTTTATAAATGCAATAAAAAGCCCCATTTTTTTAATATTAGAATAAAGTTGGGACCCGGGTTTTGCCAAGAAATAATAGAAAGAGTGAAAAAATTTAGGCCAAATTTTCCTTTTAGAGGCAAAAAGGAGGGATATTTGATAGTGAGCTTTTGAGAGGAACTACCCCTTTTTTTCGACATGGTGTTATATAAAAAAACGAAAATTTCACAGACTATTTTATACACAAAAGACCTGGATCTTCAAAGGATCTTAGAATTCTTAAAAATAACAAAATGCAATATAAGTAGAGCAGTTATTTACAACAGGTCAAGATATAAACAGTCTGGAAACTTGTGAGGCGTGACAGGAGGGATCAGTAATTATTTCTCTTATCTACTTGCAGTCAAGGGAGATTTGTTGCTCTCACAGTTCACACATAGTTTGACATGAAACTGTTATGAATATTCAATCCATTTTGCAGAGTTTTAAATTTTTGCATTAAAGGGGTTTTGCCACGATGTAATGTTGACGTGGGATCCTCCAAAATGGGTTTTTAATCACTTTTCTAAATATATGTGATTACAAAAATTGCAGTCTGAGAGAGCTACAGCCTTCCTTACATGCCCTTGGTTACTTCAAAGCTTCTATTAGATATGGCCTGACAAGGACAAGAGCTGGAGGGGCTTGCACAGAGAGAGCTTCTTATCTGATGAGACTGAGCTGCAGAAGTTTTTAAGGCACCGGGTAGCAATATGTTTTCTTTTGTATACAGAAAAAACTAGTAGTAGTGTGATTAGATACCTGCTTTATCCATAGTTGCCAACTTTTGAAAATGAAAAAGCAGGAGAAATTAGTGGGCGGCGCGCGTAGCGCGCTGCGGCACAAATTTGCATGGGCACGCCCATCTTGATGGTATGCCTCACCCCTTCAAAAAGCCACACCCACTCCACCTAACTGCATAACGGCTTTGGAAGAAAGCCAGGTAGATGCCCTTATAGCCAGGTAGTAGCCCCATAACCAGGTAGTGCCCCTTACAGCAGGTAATTGCCCCCTTGTAGCCAAATAGATGCCTCTCTCTGTAGCCAGGTAAGCCAAATTTGTAGCCAGGTAGATGCCCACCTTTGTTAGCCAGGTAGATGCCCCCATTGTTTGCCAGGTAGTGCCCCCATTGTCTGCCAGGTAGTGCCCCCTCTCTGCCAGGTAGATGCCCCCATTGCTTTCCAGGTAGTGCCCCCTCTGTTGCCAGGTAGATGCCCCCATTGTTTGCCAGGTAGTGCCCCTCTGTAGCCAGGTAGTGCCCCCATTGTTAGCCGGTAGTGCCCCCATTGTTAGCTAGGCCGTGCCTCCATTGTTGCCAGGTAGTGCCCCCTCTGTTGCCAGGTAGTGCCCCCTCTGTTGCCAGGTAGACCCCCCATTTTAGCCAGGTAGTGCCCCCATTGTAGCCAGGTAGTACCCCCTTTAGTAGGCAGGTAGTGCCCCCATTGTTGCCAGGTAGTGCCCCCATTGTAGCCAGGTAGGTGCCCCCATTGTAGCCAGGTAAGTGCCCCCATTGTAGCCAGGTAGTGCCCCCTCTGTTGCCAGGTAGACTCCCCATTGTAGCCAGGTAGTACCCCCATTAGTAGCCAGGTAGTACCCCCATTAGTAGCCAGGTAGTGCCACCATTAGTATCCAGGTAGTGCCTCCATTGTTGCCAGGTAGTGCCCCATTGTAGCCAGGTAGATGCCCCCATTGTTAGCCAGGTAGTGCCCCCTCTGTTGCCAGGTAGTGCCCACTCTGTTGCCAGGTAGACCCCCATTGTAGCCAGGTAGGTCCCCCTTAGTAGCCAGGTAGTGCCCCCTCGGTTGCCAGGTATTGCCCCCATTGTAGCCAGGTAGACCCCCCTTTGTAGCCAGGTAGACCCCCATTGTAGCCAGACAGTGCCCCCCTAAAACTAATAAAAATAAAATAATAAAATCCACTTACCTGACCAGCTCCTGCAGAGCGGCCCGCTCCTGGACATCTCCTCAGCAGTGTCACGGGGAAGTGAGTGCAGCCGCGCGTCACTTCCCTTGTGACGCTGACCTGTATGTACGGCGCACAGCTGGCGCCGGACAATACAGGGGTGGATGGGAGCGATCCCTTATTGCCTAAATCCCTGCTCAGCGAGGTTCCGGGTGCGGAGTGAAGGTGGGCGCAGCGGCGCGCTTCACCCGCCTGTGGGAAAGGTCCCGGGGCGCCGGAACTGTAGGCACTAGCGCTAAAAACTCGGTGCCGCGGTCTTTAAAGGACCCCCGCCGCTGCTGGCGGCGGGAGGAATGCCTACTCCCCCGGTGAGGGAGGGAGGGTGGGGCAGGGGGGAACTCAAAATAGCGGGACCCCCCAGCCACAAAACGGCGAGAGTTGGCATGTATGTGCTTTATTTATGACAGAGGAACATGAAGAAACTTTCATGCTGCTGTATAGATTAGGTGTACTTTTGTATATAGAAGCCCAAAGTTATAGTTTTTTTTATTTCCAGTGTTTACAATGTCACAAGATCCTTATGCAGCTCTGTTCTATACTCTGTATGTGTCTCTCTCTCTTTCGCTCCTTGATTGTTTTACATTACATTTGCATGTCTTAGCAGAATAAGGCTCCTGACAGTACAGTCTGAGGCTGTCTTGCGCAGTATTGTGAATCCACCTGTTGTCTGTTTATTATCTTCACTTTAAGTTTTGAGACGCTCCCTTGCATTCCTCCTCCTCACTCCCCCTCCCCTCTCTCCCCTGCAGCTTCATGACTCAGCGTGATTTGTTGACATTCTGCCTGGGCTGGTAATGAGAGGTAAGAATCTATCTCTCAGCAAATCCCCTTTAATTTATATTCCCATTCCTTTCTCGCCCTCTGTGTCTTAAAGAGTCCCATTAAGACCGTAACCTGCATATCTTCCATGGAGTGATTTTCTCCAGAGAAATGCTGCGCGGCCAATGGACTGAGATACGTTCATGCTTGTTATTAATAGTGAATCTGTGGGAGAGTTCATTACGCTGGCTGAGTCTCTGCCTTTGTTTCCCCACATAAGGCTGTGTAGGATACATTACACACATAAATCAGATACACCCACATTGGGAAGACCTACAGAGAAATATGTCCTCCTTAATTCTGTGCACCTGCTGTGACGTGGGGACAGGTTATACACTGTAAGCTGTGTGATGTGCCTGCAGGTCTTGTACCTGTTTGCAGGCAGGGTGCAGGCGCCATTTTCAGTTGGGGCCTTCTGGGCGCTCGCCGCGAAAAATGCGCCGCAGGTATGGTGGTTGATGAAAGGAAAAGGAGGAGGGGGCGACTGGGAATATGTCTTTGAGTCTACCTGTGTCCCTATGTAGCACAGGTTGGAGTTCTTGGGCAATCTTTCGTAGGATGTCCAGCTGTGGTTGTTAGGTTACAACCTCTGGGCACTCATTCTTCATTCTGGGTCTCTTTGTACGTGAGCAGACTGTCTCTGTTGATGGCCCCTAGTTGTCACCTACAACCCACAGCTAGAGATCCTACGAAAGATTGCCAGTGTTAGACTATTATTAGGCCTTGTGTCCAATGTAAAAACTGCAGGATTTATAAAAAACAAAAATATTAATAGTGATATTAAAAAAAAAACACAACCACAAACTCTAAAAACATAAGTTAAACAATAGGTTATATTCTGATGGTAAATTCCCTTTAATCATATTGATCACGTTCAGGTTGGATTTGACATAGACTCAAATCCGAATCACAACGCCATTCCCAAGACCAGGATCTCAAAATGGGCCCTCCAGTGTTGGGAAAACTAAACTCAATCAATGCATTTATATCAATCTGTCAACAGTGGGAATGATGGGAGTTGTAGAGTTTACCAACAGCTGGAGGGCCGCAGTTTGAGGATGTCTGCCCAAGACTGTCCTGGTAAAATTGGGACTGTTGGCAAGTATGCATTCCGGTGCCATAGCCAGGTTTTCCTTAGCATGAGGCACAGGTTTAGTTCGCTGTCTTCCTTCATATTTCTTGTTGGCATCAAGCATTTGGGGGATAATGCCATGTATGCCTCCCCACCCCAGCACCTCTCTAGTGCCTCTTGGAATAGCCCTTTTTTATAGACACACTATATTAGTGGGGTAAGTGACCTCATTACTTACAACCAGGGGCACCAAACCCATGTTGGATCAGGTAACGGCGACATTTTTGGCCAGAACATAGAGCTATAAACTAGTTATCTGATAATTGTTGGTTTCCTTTCTAGGTCTTTCCCAACCATTCAGAACATCCGCAGCAATTCAGTCTTCTTTTTTTCCACAACTATTGTGCAGCATGTCCTGAAAACACAACATGCAAAAACACGTAGCTCCGAAGATAATCCCTTCCAGAGGAGAAGGAGGCGGCAAAGAATGCACCATTTCACATCCCTCCTGACCTGCGAATTTGACTGGTTGTTCCTTTTTTTTTCTCTACAGCTAATAATTTCAAGGATGTGTATAGACAATTTGTGGGTGTAATATACTGCACGTTCTCGACCCTGCAGATCTGCGCTTTGTCGTAGACTAGCAGAAGATGTAAGTCCACAGACTTAAAGGGAATGTGTCATCAAAAATGACTTATTGTTTAACTCACATTTTTATGTTCAACACATTTTTTTAAGAATTTTTGGTTATTTTTTTTTATTTACCATATCACTTTCAATATTTTTTAATAATTCTTAAGTCCTGCAGTTTTCACTTTGGGCCACTAGGCCTAATAATAGTCTGACACTTCCTGTTCTGTACAGAAAGATTCTCAGTTGTCTGCTCATTATCAGCACAAAGAGGGTCTTATATCTTGTTGGTGACCCAGGCACTGCCTGTATTATATCTTGTTGGTGACCCGGGCACTGCCTGTATTATATCTTGTTGGTGACCAGGGCACTGCTGTATTATTATCTTGATGGTGAAATGGGCACTGCCTGTATTATATATTGTTGGTGGACCCGGCACTGCCTGTTTTATATCTTGTTGGTGGACCGAGCACTGCCTGTTATAATTATCTTGATGGTGGCCTGGGTGCACTGCCTTGTTATTATGTCTTGTGGTGACCGGGCACCATGCCTATATTTATATTTGTGGTGGACGGGCAGATATGCTGTATTTTATCTTGTTGGTGACCTGGGCACTGCCTGTATTTTATCTTGTTGGTGACCTGGGCACTGCCTGTATTTTATCTTGTTGGTGACCTGGGCACTGCCTGTATTATATCTTGTTGATGATCCGGGAACTGCCTGTATTATATCTTGAACTGAAAGGAGACACCAGTGGGAATAGATAACACAGGATCCACCAGTCGCAAGAGGAGATAGTCACAGTTCACCCTTCACCTCCGTGCACAGTGACCTTCTTCTAGGTCACAGAGTCCCGTGACTAGAAAAACTCTCTATAGAAGTGAGTCAGTATTAAGGTCTCCTTATGAGCATGAAGCTACTGGTAAGCATCTCTCTGACTGCTGTTAAAAAGTAGTGCAAAAACATGGCCTAGTGGCCAAAGTGAGAAAACTGCAAGACTTAGAATTATTTACAAATATTGAAAGTGATATAAAAAAAAAAGCAACGCAGGAATTCCTAAAAAAATGTGTTTAACATAAAAAACGGGTCTTAAACAATGACCTCATTTTTGATGACACATTCCCTTTAAAGCCTAATATAACCTATTGTGTAAGATGCAGCAGAGCTGTACATGTAGAGGACTGAACTAGTTCTGGCACATACTGCTGTCTTTCTTGGCAAAGTAAAATGCTAGACAGGGCGTAACTAGAATTCACGGAGAGCCATTGTGAACCTACGGAAAGGTGAACCAGCAGTGGTATGACTAGAATTTTACCCACAGAGAACCCGTCATAAAAGAGGTCATCTGTAAGATCCATATATTTGTGAATAGTCCGTTCTTTAAGTTGTTGTGTTGGAAGCAAGAAAAATGGGCAAGATATGTACGGCTGTGACAAAAGCCAAATTGTGACGTCTAGATGATTAGATCTGTAATGACGGTGGTTGGCACGGGCAGCAACAAGACTTCTAACAGAAATAAGCCAACTAGCAGTTGCATTCAAGTAATACAAAACATGTAGTAAAAATCATGGGGGGGGCCTTGGGGGGGTGACACCCGTCCTCCACAGGTGGCACCAAATGTTTCTATCATGGCTAGATCCAGGGATTTATTCTGATTGCCAAATTGCCGGCCAGGGGGTAGTATAGGGGATGCAGAAGGTAGAAGTCGCTACCGTGACCTGCAGCATGGGGGGCCCAAAAATAGGGGGGCCCCTCCTACCAGCGTTGTAATTGGAAATGTGTAGCTGTGGGGGGCAAGTTTTCACTTTTTCGCACTAGGGCCAGGAGCTTCAAGTTACGACTCAGGGAGTTGGAATTGGTTTCCATAAATGTGGACAATGGCTTTACCTCATGGCGTTTTTTTTTTTTTTTGCCTTCCTCTGGATCAACACTATAGGACAATAGGCTTAACTGGATTGACATCTGTCTTTTTTCAGCCTTACAAACTATGTAATTATATAACTATAGAAAGCTGGGCGCCACATGTGGGAGATGAACGTCACCCAGTGTGAGGTAGAATTCACTTTACTTCATCCCCCAATGAAGTTCTCTCCCCCAACCTTATCTAATCAGTCAGATCGACAAGCTGCCCCCAGCACAGGTAAAAGCTCAATTTACATAGTAATCAAAGCACATTGTAAAATGGTCTCATAGGAGTTGGCCACAGCAGGATACAGGGGCACCTGAAGAAGAAAACTCTCCTTTCCTTAATTAGCACTGACATATGCTAGCTCAGCTCTCCATGCTTCAAAGACTGCAATCAATCCAATCCGTTAGTCGGGTCGGTCTCGATATTTCATATCGATATATATAGGCGGACCAGCTCATAACTGGTGCATGGCGGAGTTCATATTGCATTCATATGGAAATCCCCAGCACGGAACCGCACCCTATTTCCAGGTTTCCAGGGACGCGTAGCGGACTGAGATAATCCAGAACCGGGACCTACGTGCGTCATAAGATAAGGCGTTTTGGTCCTCATCTGTCCAGGAGTCGGGTAGCTCCAGCTGGTTCTGATGGTACCCACCGGGCTCGGTTCTGTGCCAAGGCCCTGCTGAGTTTAGTCAATTTTTTTGGGTTTTTGTATCAGGAAAACTGCCCTGTCTGAGTGAGGAGGAGTTCATAGACCATCCCAGGGGGTGTAGGGGCTGCCACTGTGGGCTGTCCCCTCACAGATATTAAGCCAGAGACAGGGCTGCTCTTCCGTTGATCCAAGGTGGGGGGTACTTGAGAGCAGGTCCAGGAGCTTTCCACACGACGCAGCCAGGGCACATATGCCCCCCCTATGCGAAAGACTGAGCACAAGCAACAAAGGTAAATTGGACATTTTTAATTGCCTGTCTGTCTGTTAATCCATAATTGTATGTGCACCTCTGACTTTTCCTGTATATATCCCTATCATTTTGTATATATTACTGTCTAGTGTGCGCTTCAAGGCTAATTAAATCATATAAACTTGTAATCTGAGTTAAGTCTGTCTGGATCTTCGGCCTCACGCCCCTAATCTCGTCTATAGTATATAGCTACCCAAGGGTTAGTTCCTGACCCTGCTGATAAGTCGGTTAAACGGTCGGTCTTATAACTAAACGAGGAGATACTGGTCGGCAGGCATGTTGGTCTCCCTGTGCCAGCTGTGGCTGAGGGGGTTTAACCAGTGGCAACCGTATTGGCTGACCTTTGTGCACCCCCTTTTATGGGGCGGCGCAATGTCGAGATACACCCCAAGTCAGGCCGTCGTCCCTCCAGGTGGGCGGCGGCTAGGCTGTTTTCGTTCCACATATTGGTGGCAGAGCGGTGGATCAAGACAATAGTTTTGTGATGTGCGCGTTCCGTACTCCCAAAACACTAAGGGACTGCCAACAGTGAGGTTTTGCTGTCTTGGGTCTTAAGATTAAACTCTAGCACATGACCAAGTCAGCGTGCAAATACAAGGTTTTGTGTGCATTTTTTTTTTTTTTTACCAAGGGGGGGTTGGGCGTTTTGTTGTAGTCAAGTAACCCGTGTTGCGTTTGACAAGGATATGATGGTCGTGAAGGCAAGGGCAAAGCTGTAGGCCAGTAGGAAACAGTCAGGTGAAGTGAGCCAGGAGATAGCAGGACAGACCAGGCTGATGATATGAGAGGCGAGGGGTTAGTCCACGCTCTAGGGCTCCTCAAGGAGCCAGTGCAGGTGGTCAGTGGCGCAGTGGCGCAGCTACTCAATCGGGCTATTCTCCTGCAAGCTGCCCTGGCATAAGCTTGTGGCTGGAGATCTGCGACACTACAACGGATATCCTAGCAGCTCGCAGAACGTTGTTGGGGATGCGGATGGAGGATCTGTCAGCCGTGACCGTGACCACCAATTACAGGAGCTACACGCTGGAAAAGGCCAAGTCCACCGGCCATGTCAAGAGCTCCTTGAGACACAGGTCACCAAAGATTTGAGGGCGGAGGACTTTTCCATGCTGGATAAAGCGTGGAGACCTGGACACCTTCCTGCTCGGGCATTTGAAAAAATTTGCCGCCAGCAAAATGTGCCTGAGGACCAGTGGGTTCGGTTTCTGACTCCTCGTTCTCAGAGGTTAAGCTCTGGGAGGATCTTTCGTGGGTACCTGCCCACAGCGAGTCCACCCTGACCTACGTGGGAATCAAGCAGGCACTGATCCGGCAGTACAATCTCAATCATAGATGTACAGGAGAAGCTCCGGGGTGTTGCAGCGGGGTCCTACAGGCAGCTGGGCCAACCACATGCGGGGCCCTCCAGAAGCAAGTCGACCAGTGGACCTGGGGCTAATGATCACAACCGTCCAGCAGCTGAAGGAAGTCATCTCCACGGAGAGCAGTTTTTGTGGGAACTGCCCAATGGACCTCCAGCAGCTCTTCGTGACCTGGAAAACTGTGGGGGGGCCTCTCGCCACAGCAGTACCTCGCGGATTGAGTATGCAACCAAATCTGGCACCGGAAGGCCTAGAAGCACAACTGCTGGAAGGGCGGTAGATGCCCCGCAGGGCCATAGTCCCTTCCCCCTAGCCCAGGGGGCCCACAGCCCATGGCTTCCACATCTGGGGGGAACCCCGACTTGTCCACCTTTGCAAGACAGCCGGGACATTTCATTGGCGCATGTCCCCAGCGCCAGAAGGGCCCGTCCAGTCCCTTTTCAAGGTCCCACCAATGTTTGTGTGCGCGCTGCCACCAGGTGGGGGTGGGGGAAGGGCACCCTTGATTAATAAACCAGTCACCGGTGCGCCCGGTCTGTTGCCATGGGGACCTTACGGACACGGCGCGGCTCGGCTGACTGTGGTGCGGCCTGATGCTGGGTGTCCCCAAAGGACATGGATACCGGAAGACTTGCCGCTGTGTAAGGGACCACTCAGGGGACAACGAGCAAGACACAGGACAGAGTGAGGGGGGGGGGGGACCTGATGCTGGTCCCAAACCCCTTTGTCCCTGCTTTTGGGGGTACCCGACTCCTTTAAAAGGTCGGGGCCCCAACAGAAGACTGAAAAAACTACATGAATACGGTGGAAACACAAGACAACAAGATATACAAATACAAAACACAATACGGAAAGGTCATAAAGCAAGGTTGGCAGCAACGGGCAGCGCGAGTACAAACGGAGACAGAGAGAAAAAACGTGTAAGATGGAGCCAAGTCGGTAATTGTCGGGCAATGCAGTTACAAAATCAGGAAGAGCGAATAGTTAGAAGCCAAGCAGATTCAGGTTAACAGAAAATCCAAAACAATAGACAGCAAGCATAATGGTTAGGAAAGACCATTTACAGAAACAACTTTGAAAATGTTCATGTAATCATGTAGATGGTAATTAAAATGGGTTTTTTTTCACTACAAAAGATCATATCTGTAATGATGGGTGATTGGTTAAAAAATTAAACACTATGTGCAATTGGTTTGTGTTAACCTAAATCATTTGGTTATAGCACACCACACAGATAGTATATCATTTAGTTAGCACACAGATGATTATGTCTCCAGTCTTCAGTGAGGGAAGACACATACTCGGGAGGAGAAATACACCCCTGGATTTGAAGGCTAGTATAAGAGACTTTAAAAAAACAAGCTCAAGTTGCCAAGCATGTAATGAGAAACACTTTAAAGGAATATCTTAAATGAGGGTAGTAATTTCATCCCAATATTCTTTTCTCCCTCGTTTGCATAGAACTAGGATATGTTAATGATAGTAGAAACCTTGGGGACAGCATTGTATGTATGGGGCTGCGCAGTTATCTGGCGTCCTATCAGCCCAAAAGCTGGCGCAGCCTGTGCGTATGTGATGAGCCAGGGGCACTCCAAAATTAGGTGGCATTATTTGCTTTGTGGATCCTAGCCCCCATCAGAAATCTAAGTGGCTCTCCGGATCGCTTTGATGGTAAATCCTGACAGATTCCGGGACATTCGGGGAATCCTGTTATATATTTGTTTTCGCTTCAAGACTATTTTTCCACTGAGGCTGAAAGAGTAGCAATTGTTGTGTCTCTCCTTCAGGCCACTCAGGATTGGCATTGTGATAACCCCCTGAAGCCCCTGAGGTGGAGATCAGTGGACAGATTTTTTTTAGTATCTAGGCCATGTTTATGATAATCCCGAGTCCGTGCGACATGGGCAGATATCTCAGCTGTTATCTATCAGCCAAGGTGCCTGGTGCTCAGCCGAAAGACTCACTGTTCAGAGTTCCGCCAATGGTGTAAAGTTGGACCGGGTGGTCTGGCTACAAACGCTCTAAAAAACCCTTTCAGGCGAAGGGCTGTCTGATGCTTGTAAAGGATGCTATGACTCTGCCACCCAACCAGAGACCCTAAATGACTTCATGACATTATCCGTAACTTTTGACAGAAGATAAGGTGAGAGACGCTGAGGGAAAAGCAAGGGGTTTTGGCTCTTCAGTCAAGTCAGGCTTTCCTGTAAAACCCTCCTTTCTAACTTCTGGAGAGTTCTTATTTTCCCATCTCTCCTCTCAGTCTTCCGAAGAAGACCCTATGGTGTTGGGTTGCATATCCGCGCTGCACTGGAGGAGGAGACACCGGGTTGGAGAACGCATTGTGCCTTTATTGTGGGAAATCCGGACCATTTTTGAGGAAAAAACTAGCACCGACTAGGCCCAAGTCACCCAGAGGAAACACAAGGCGTTGAGCAATTTCCAGGAAAGGTATACTCAGAATGTACTGGAACCTCTAACATCTAATAACAAGTTTGTTTTGCCCGGAACCTATGTTCTATAGTTCCAAGGAGGTTGCTTGTGAGCCATGCTTGACTCTAGGTGCTGCAGCTAGTTTCATCAGCATGGTGTGTGCTCAGCTTGGGGGTTTTGGAACTCAGTTCCATTGTGTTTCTCCTTTCAGTTTTCAAGTGTCTGATTCTCCTCCTAACCGGGGGGCGAGAGGAAGAATAAAATATCATACTGCAGAGATCACTTAGATGTTGGGATGGAGTTGCATACCGTAAGAGCTTTATTTTTTGTCATGGAGAAACTCAATGAGGATATTATTTCTTGGTTTTCCTTGGCTCGCCTCCATAAATCCTGTGTTCGACTGGAGGACCAACCAAGTTGATCAAATGGGGGGACTCGTCTATGGTTCTCATTCGAATGGCAGCGCACTCCTTGGTGTGTGCTGTAATGTTACTCATGACTTTTCTGAATGGTAATTCCGTTTTTTTCAATAGCAGGCTTTGATGAGGGAAGACGTGGTGGATAACCGTCCTCTGCAACAGGCCTGATGATTGCACTATAGACCTCTTCTCCGAGGGCAGAGCTCAATATTCCTGACCCTGGAACGAAAATCTATGTACCGAGATATTGAGGAACCTGAAAATACTTGTTTCTCCGGGAGGTAGTTGTCGCCACTGATGATTTTCTAGATCTTGTGCCCTCCGCGACTACAGACACACCAAGTTCTGCCTCCTTCCGAGCGAGCTCCACTTTTGCCTGTGACGATGATTTCCAACTCACGAAGATGGCTGTCCAGACAGGAGAAGGGGCAGAGTGGGCGCGTGGTGGAAGCACCGGGGAGGTGCTGCCTAGCGCCTCAGAAAGGGGGAGGGTGGGTAGAATTCGCATTTACTTTCATCCCACAAAGAAAGTATCTCTCCCCCAACCTTATCTATTCAGTCAGATCAACTGCTGCCCCGCAAGGACAAAGATCAATTTACATAGTTAATCTAGGCCCATTGTAAATGCTCTCTATAGGAAGGTTGGCACAGCAGGATACAGGGGGCACCTGAAGAATAACTCTCTTTCCCCTTAATTAGAACTGAACAAATGCTTTAGCTCCAGCTCTCCTGTTTCAAAGAACTGCAATCAATCCGAATCCAGTCTGGGTAGTCTCCGACTGATTTTCATATCGATTTTATAGCGCGACCAGCTCTAACTGGTGCATGGCGAGTTCATATCGCATAATATGGAACCCCAGCACGCCACAAACCTATTTCGCAGGTCTTCCAGGACGCGATGGGGACTGAGATATCCAGACGGGACCTACGGGGGGTCCATAAGATCGGCGTAGTGTCTCATGTCCAGTCGTCGGGTGTTAGCTTCCAGCTGGTTCTGATGGTAACCAGCGCTCGAGTTCTGTGCCAAGGCCCTGCGAGTTATAGTCCATTTTTGGCGTTTGTAATAAGAAACTGCCTGACCTGAGGGGAAGGAGTTCATAGCCCGTCAGGGGTGTGTTGGGGGCTTGGCCACGTGGGCTGTCCCTAACAGGATATAAAGCAGTGCGGGGTTGGCTCTTCCGTGATCCAAGGGGGGGGTAGGTACCTGAGAGCAGGTCCAGGAGCATCCACACGCACGCAGCCAGGCCACATATGCCCCCTATGTGAGCCGGAGCACCAAGCAACTAAAGGTAACTTGACTATTTTAAACTATGCTTCTGTCTGTAATCCATAATTGCTATGTGCACCTTCTGACTTTTACTGTATATATTATCATTCTGATATATCGCACTGTCTAGTGTGCCAATTCAAGGCTAATTAAATCTTATAAAACTCTTTAATCTTGAGTTAGTATGTCTTGTTCATCGGCCTCTCACGGCACTATTCCTCGGTCTGAATAGTATATAGCCTACCCAAGGGTTGGTTAATGGACACTATTTAAGCTGGTAAAGAGGGGACCGGTCTTATAAACTAAAAACGAGGAGGAAACTGGTGTATCTGGCTGACCTTGTGCACCCCCTAGAGGGCGGCGCAACGTCGAGATACACCCCAAGTCAGGCCGTCGTCCCTCCAGTGGGCCGGCGGGCTAGGCTGTTTTCGTCACACCCAGCTTTCCTGAATGCTGAACAGCCAGCCTTTTCAGTGGCCAGGAAAGCTGAGTGATAAGCAAATTAGGTGCCATCTGTGGGGAATGGGCATCACCCAGCTTTCCTGCATAGTGGATAGCATATCAAGAATCTGGGAAAGCTGGGTGACACCCCATTCTCCACAGGTGGCACACAGTTTTACTATCAAGGAAACTTTGGTGCCATCTGTGGGGGACAGGTATCGACCAGCTTTCCTGCATGCTGGCCTGTCCAGCCTGTGTAATGTGTATGTGCATAATGTTTCTGTTGATTTACAGGCTTCCCTTTTGGACTATGGCACATTCGGTGGACTTTATTGGATCTATTTCTTTAATATAATGGTTGCTGGTATTAGGGAATGTTTAGATAAAAAAAAAGTTTGTTTTTTTTACATTTAATTCTGATGTTAGCAATGGTGGCATCTGACAGACGTCTCTTCATTACTATTGTTAGGCTTGGTGCCAGCCAGTGGTGATTTCTGTTACCCCAAGACCAAATTTAACCTCCTCTCACTAATATATGGTGCGTTGGGTAATGGGAAGAGCCAGGTTGCCATCAAAAGCAGACCGTCTAATGCAGGGGCGGGCAATTAATTTTCCCATGCGTTCGCATGAGAAAGTGGGATGGTTTTAGAGGGGCAGACTAATAAAAAAAAAAAAAAAACAAAAAAAAACAGAGTGAACGGGTAAAAATTCGTTTTTGGGGGTTTATTTTTGTGGAAACTTACTATGTACCCTCAGTAAGGCTAGTATATATAGGTCCCCTCGGTAAGGCAGGTATATAGTTACGTTCCCGCAGTAAGGCAAGTATATAGATACATCCCCCAGTAAGGCAGGTATCTATAGGTCCCCTCAGTAAGGCAGGTATATAGATACATCCCCTGTAAGGAGGGGTATATATAGGTCCCCTCAGTAAGGCAGGTATATAGATATGTCCCCTCAGTAAGGCAGCGGTATATTGTGTGTCCCCTAGTAAGGCAGGTATATGTAGGTCCCTCAGTAAGGCAGGAGGGTATATAGATACATCCACCTGTAAACGGAAGGGGGTATATATTGGTCCCTCGTAAGGGCAGGTTATAGATATGTCCTTAGTATGGCAGGTATATACAGCTCCCTCAGTAAGTTAGGTAGTCTTATGTTTCATTAGTTTGTAAGGCTAAAAATAGACAAGTCTCATCTAGTTTCAGCCTGTTGTGTAAGGTGTGATCCAGAGGAAGGCACAAAACCCCCCTATGAGGAGATGCCAATTGTCCTTCATTTTAGGGAAAAATTCTTTCCTGGACTCCAATCTGGCAAATCAGAGGAAAAATCACGCTGGATTCCAATGGAACCCCTCTCCTGAATCTAGTCACTGTAACTTGTTATATTTATTACGCTCCAGAAATGCATCCTAACCTTTTTGAACTCGGTTATTGAATTCACCCATGGACAGTCCTTGGCAGAGTATTCTCCATGTCTCATGCTCTTACAGTAAACGAATCCTTTTCTATGTTTATGTAGAAACTTTCGTTCCTCAAGTCGTAGAGGATGCCCCTTGTTATAGATACAGCCTGTGTATTAAATAAATCTTGGGATGGACGATCTCTATATTGACCTTTGATGTATTTAAACATATTTTTTATGTCCCTCCGAATCTTCTTCTTCTTCTAAACTAATAACCCAAATCTTGCCAATCTTCTGTGTACTGTAGTCCATCAGTCCTTTTATTATTTTTAGTTGCCCGCCTTGTGTACATGTTCAAGCTCTACAATGTCTTCCTGTGCACATGGTGCCCAAAACTGTACACTATATTCCATTGTGGTCTAAACCAGGTCGACTTGATATAATGGGAGAATAATATTTCATCTATGTTGCTTCTATGCCCCTTCTTTAACTGCACCCCATGATCCTATTTGCTTTGGCAGCTGCTGCCTGACACTGGACGCCTACAATTTAAGTTTACTGTCCACAGGATTCCCAAGTCCTTCTCCATGTACTATTTACCCAGTGTTTTTCCATTTACATGTAATCATGTAATGGTTCTCTCTTCCCTTTGCATAAACTTGCATTTATCGTGTTTAAACCTTGCATCTTGCCATTTCACTGCCCAGGCCTCCAAACTTATCCAGATCCCGTATGGTAATCAAACATATGATACTCTATTGTGTTGATTACTTTACAGAGCTTAGTATCGTCTGCCAAAAGATCGATAATTCTACTGGGTGTATTCCGCTGTTGTAAGATCATTAATAATAATGTTAAAGAGGATAGGGCCCAATAATGATCCCCTTGTGGTAACCCACTAGGTAAAAGAAAATCCAGTAAGAGTAGTGTAACGTTTAATTACTACCTTTGTTTTTATATCTGGAGCCTGTTTCTTACCCACTTGAACACATTTCCCCAGTCCAAGATTCTTCATTTTATTTACCAACCTTTTATGTGGCACCGTATCAAATGCTTAGAAAAATCTGATATTATGACATCAGGCCTCACCCCGATCCAGTCTAGCAACTGACTTCCTCATAGAAGCTGATGGAGATTAGTATGACTGGACCCGATCCTTAATGAACCCGTGCTTGGAACGGCAATTATACATTGATTTTTTCAGTGAGTTACTCCAGGATAGCATTCTCGAGAAAACCTTCAAACATGTTTTCCTACAAAAGAGGTTAAGCTTTACTGGCCTATAGTTTCGGGATCACTTTTGACCCCTTTTTGAATAATTGGCAACACATTTGCTATTCGCCAATCCTTTGGGACATACCGTTATTAGACAGTCCATACAATATTAAGAATAGGGGCCTATCTATGACATCACTTAACTTCTTAGGACACGCTGTGGTGTTGCATCTGGAACCTGGGGATTTGTTGCATTTTAAATCTTCCTAAGACGGAGCTTGCACTTCTTCCTGGGTTTGAACAGAAACTTTTATGTTGGAAGTTTCACATCATCCCTCTGTTTTCTAACAGGAAGGTGCAGTCCTCTCGGTATAATACAGTGGAGCAGAAAAAATGTTTAATACGTTTGCTTTTTTCTCATCGCCCTCTACTGTCTATCCTCAGTATTTTTCAAATGGGCCAAACATTTTCTGTTTTAATCTTTTACTATTTATATAGTTTAAAAAATATTTTTTTGGGTTAGTTTTACTTTCTATAGCAATATGTCTTTCCGTCTCAGACTTTGCTTCCTGTATCTTTATTTTACACACTTTATTTTTTTCCCTATAGCTTCTTAGTGCTCTCTTCACTGCCCTCTGTTTTAGTAGGTGAAAACGCTTTTATTTTTGTTTTTTATTGCCTCTTTTTACATCCCTGTATTCCACATTGGGTTTTTCTGTTTTCTTAATTTTTTTATTACCATAAAGTATGTACCTCTCACAGTGGTAGCCTAGGATGTTTTTCTAAAATATCCCATTTATTATTAGGTTCTGCCCATATTAAAACATTGCCCAGGTCAATACGGTTTAGGGCCCGCCCCTAAGCAGAAGTAAAATTAGCCTTACTAAAATTCAGTGTTTTTGTGGGTCCTTGACAAAAACTCTAATTGAAGGATAACGGAAATTTATTTATATTATGGTCACTATTCCTAGGTGCCCCTCAATGAACCTTTGTTTCTCTGTCTGTTCTATTAGTTAATATTTGGTCTTGAAGGGCCTTTCCTCTCGTCGGTTCCTGCACAATTTGGCATAGGTAATTATCTTTATTTTTTGACATTAACCTGTTTACTTTATGAGAGCTTCAAGCTTCTGATTACCCAATTGATGTCGGTTAGTTAAAGTCGACCATTAATAATACCTCATTCTGATTTAGAGCCGCCTTCATTATTTTTGCTGAAGGAAGTACATCTTCATGCGGTTCTGTTATATTTGGGGGGCTATAGCAGACCCCTATTTAGTATTATATTGTTCATTGTTACCCCCATGTATATTTAACCCATAATGATTCCAATGTTCATTACATATACCCTATTATCTTCACGACAGTGTTGGCTTCAGACAGATTTTTACATAGAGTTCAGACTCTCCCCTTTTCCGGTCTTTTAAGATCCTTTCTTAATATAGACTGTAAACCCTGCAGATAACCCGCCCAGTCGTAGCTCTCGTCCATCCAGGCCATGTCTCAGTTATCCCCACTATGTCATTTTTTTATTCGTTATAAATACTTTAGTTCATTAATTTTGGTGTCAGACTACTGGCTTTGGTCAGCATGAATTTATAGATTTTTCAGTTTTTATTCCTTTCTCCCTGATCTGTTTTATCTATTTTGCTACACACCCTCCCTCCACTCCACCCCCCTGTTTTTTTCTTAAATTCCAGCTCTCGATTCTCATATCTTGCATGCTATTATGTGTAGTTACCTTCCCCCCAGTCCCTTTAGTTTAAATTATTCCTCCAACTTCCTGGCCATTTTGTCACCCAATACAGCTACACCCTCCCCATTAGGGGCAGCCCCATCTCTAGCATAGAGTCTTCGGCCCTCAAGACAGAAGTCAGCCCAGTTCTCCAAAAACCTAAAACCCTCTTTTCCCTACACAATTTATTGAGCCACTTATTCACTTCTCTAATCTCCCGCTGCCTCTCTGGGTGTGGCTCGTGGAACAGGTAATTATCTTCTGAAAATTATTACCCTGAGGTCCTTGCCCTGAGCTTTTGGCTCCTAAGTCCCTGAAAATCGTTTTTAAGGACACTCCACCTACCTCTAACTTTGTCATTGGTGCCAATGTGGACCATGACCGCTTGATTCTCACCAGCCCACCCAGGCAATCTGTCAACCCGATCTGTCGATATCGTCGAACCCCGGGCACCAGGTAAACCAACACACTGTTCGGACGATCACGGTCTTTGTGGCAGATTTGCCCTGTCTGTGCCTCCCTAATAATTGAGTCCCCAACTTTACTAGCACCTGTCTAGCTGACCTGCCACTCCTAATCCCACATCTTACTGGAGCAGAGGGGGTGTGTTCTGACATGTAGCAATGCTATTTCTGAACTGAATCCCCCTCATACCGCCATCTTGCAAATTTTAGTTGGGGGTTTTCTGCGTTGTACCAGTTTTTGGACTAGCCTCCCGACACTCTTCCCTCTGCCCTTCTATTCTTACTGTTTACCATCTAGCTGCCTTATGTTCCTGCACCTCCATGCTACCACCCTCCCGGAGTATCTACACCTGCGAGTGATGACTCTAGTTGGGCGCCGGCAGTTCAAGGTTGGCAATGGATTCAATTGTCGCCATCATTGCTCATTTAGATCCAGGATCCGGGCTTCTAAATGTGCAGTGTGCACACATCTTGCACAGCAGTATGCTCCCTCGAACTGTTGCTCAAGGATGGCATATGTTGCTCAAGGATGGCATATATAGCTCCCCTCAGTAAGACAGGTATATATAGATCCCCTCAGTAAGGCAGGTATATACAGCTCCCCTCAGTAAGGCAGGTATACAGATATAGGTCCTCTCTGTTAGGTATATAGATATAGCATAGTTGCAACAGCGTTGAAAAGTGAAAAAAAGCAGGAGGAATCTAGTGGGCGGAGCGATACCGTGCCGGGCCCCCCCGCGGCAAAAAAATTTGCTCATGGACACGCCATCTTGTCTGTATGGCCACGCCCCTTCAAAAAGCCAACCACTCCACCAAACTGCATAACGGCTTTGGAAAGAAAGCCAGGGTAGTGCCATATAGCAAGGTAGTAGCCCCCCATAACCAGGGTAGTGCCCTTACAGGCTGGTAGATGCCCCTGTTGCCAAGTAGATGCCCCTCTGAAGCCAGGTAGAGCCACATCTTGTTGCAAGGTAGATCCCCCATTTGTTAGCCAGGTAGGTGCCCCCCTTATGTTAGGCCGGGTTGGTGCCCCCATTGTTAGCCAAGTAGTGCCCCCATTGTTAGCAGGTAGTGCCCCCATTGTTGCCAGGTAGTGCCCCATTGTTGCCAGTAGTGCCCCCATTGTTTGGCCAGGTAGTGCCCCCATCTTTTAGCTAGGTTAGTGCCCCCTCTTTTAGCAGGTAGTTGCCCCATCTTTTAGCCAGGTGTGCCACCATATGATTTAGCCAGGTAGTGCCCCCATATTTTAGCCAGGTAGTTGCCCCCATTCTGTTAGCCAGGTAGTGCCCCACATCTGTTAGCCAAGTAGTGCCCCCTCAGTTAGCCAAGTAGTGCCCCACATCGTTAGCCAAGTAGTGCCCCCATTGTTATCACGGTAGTGCCCCATTGTTAGCCAGGTAGTGCCCCCCATAGGTTGCCAGGGGTTGTGCCCCCCATTGTTGCCAAGGAGTGCCCCCATTGGTTGTCAGTAGTGCCCCAATGTTGCCAGGTAGTGCCCCCATTGTTGCAAGGTAGTGCCCCTTTGTTTGCACAGGTAGTGCCCCCTTGTTGCCAGGTGAAGTGCCCCCCATCTGTTAGACAGGTAGTTTTTTCACCGTTGCCCCATCTTTTAGCCAGGTTAGTGACCCCCATCTGTTAGCCATGTTAGTGCCCCCATCTGTTAGCCAGGTAGATGCCCCACCCATCTGTTAGCCAAGTTGTGCCCCATCGTCTAGCCAGTAGTGCCCATCGTTAGCAAGTAGTGCCCCCCATTGTTAGCAGGTACGTGCCCCATCTGTTTGCAAGGTAGTGCCCCATTTGTTGCCAGGTAGTGCCCCAATGGTTGCCAGGGTAGTGCCACCATGAGTTGCCAGGTAGTGCCCCCATTTGTTGCAGGTAGTTGCCCCCCATTGTCTGCCAGGTAGTGCCCCATTGTTTGCCAGGTAGTGCCCCCCTGTTTGCCAGGTAGTGCCCCATCTGTTAGCCAGTGTTAGTGCCCCCATCTTGTTAGCAGGTAGTGCCCCCTCTGTTAGCCCAGGTAGTGCCCATCTGTTAGCCAGGTTAGTGCCCCCATCCGAGTTAGCCATGTGTAGTGCCCCCTTAGTTGCCAGGCTAGTGCCCCTTTGTTGAAGGTAGTGCCCCAATTGTTGCCAGGTAGTGCCCCCCTCCCGCTCGTAGCCAGGTAGTCGCCCCATCTGTTAGCCAGGTAGTGCCCCCTTGTTGCCAGGGTAGTGACCCCCCTTTGTTGCAGTTAGTGCCCCCATTGTTGCCAGGTAGTGCCACCCTCTGTTGCATTGTAGTGCCCCTCTGTTGCCAGGTAGTGCCCCATCTGTTAGCCAGGTAGTGCCACCTTGTTGCCAGTAGTGCCCCTATGTTAGCCTGGTAGTGCTCCCATTGTTGCAGGTAGTGCCCCCTCTGTGCAGGTAGTGCCCCTCTGTTGCTCTGGTAGTGCCCCTTGTTAGCCAGGTTGTGCCACCCATCTGTTAGCCAGGTAGTGCCCCCTTTGTTGACAGGTACGTGCCCCCATTGATTGCCAGGTGATGCCCCATTGTTGCCAGGTGATGCCCCCATTGTTGCCAGGTAGTTGCCTCTCTGTTAGCCAGGTAGAGCTCCCTAAAGCTACTTAAAATAAAATAATAAAATCCACTTTACCTTTACCAGGCTCCTGCAGCGGCCCGGCGCTCGCCCGGACCCCGATTCCCTCAGCGGAGCAGGGGGAAGTGTGAGCAGCGCGCGTTCACTCCCCTGCAGCCCGCGCGTCACTTCCCCCTGCGCCGCGGAAATGTATGTTGCGGCGCAACACACCGGCGACGTACATACAGGAGAGAGGGGAGGAGGGAGCAGATCACCTCTGCCTCATCCCCGCACAGTGAGACGCGCGGCGGGTGGTGTGGCCGTGCGGCCCGCTTCAACCAGCCTGTAGAGCGGGGTTTCCGCGGCGCAAGAGTTGCGCAACAGCGCTACTCTTGCGGCCCCGGCCGCGGGTTAATTTAAAGGACCCCCGCCGCCTGAGGCGGCGGGAGGAAATGGCCATCTCCCCGGGAGGGCGAGGAGGGGACCCAAAAGCGGGGACCCACCCGCCAAAACGGCGAAGAGAGGTTGGCATGATGAGATATAGGTCCGTGCAGGGCTGGTATATAGATTTATATAACCTATAACTTGCCTAGAGAACCTTCTCATAAACTTGTTCACTACTTCCTCCACAGACATGTCTGCCACTCACCTCCTGTCTCTTTCCCCTCCTTGAGATTGTTAGGCCATAGCGGGTAGGGTCCTCTCTACCTCTGTAAGGACGCGGCGCTGCCAATTGTCATTATCCCTTATCACTGTATCGTTTGACTTATGTAATGTATGTAACCCCCTCGAATGTACAGCGCCCTGGAATCAATGGCGCTTTAAAATAAATAATAATAATAATAATAATATATGTTTCCTCAGGCAGGCAGGTATATAGATATAGAACCCTTCAGGTATATAGATATATGTCCCCACAGTAAGGCAGGTATATATAGCTCCCCTCAGGCAGGTATATAGATATATGTCGCCTCAGTAAGACAGGTATATAGCTATATGGCCCCTCAGTAAGGCAGGTATATAGATATATGTTTCCTCAGGCAGGTATATAGATATAGGTCCCCTCAGGTATATAGATATATGTCCCCTCAGTAAGACAGGTATATAGATATAGGTCTCCTCAGGTATATAGATATATGTCGCCTCAGTAAGGCAGGTATATAGATATATGTATCCTTAGTAAGGCAGGTATATAGATATACACTCACCGGCCACTTTATTAGGTACACCTGTCCAACTACTCGTTAACACTTAAATTGCTAATCAGCCAATCACATGGCGGCAACTCAGTGCATTTAGGCATGTAGACATGGTCAAGACAATCTCCTGAGTTTCCAAAACGAGATCAGTATGGGGCAAGAAGGTTTGATTTGAGATCCTCTTGAACGTGGCATTGGTTGTTGGTGCCAGAAGGGCTGGTCACGAGTATTTCAGGAAAATGCTGATCTCCCGTTGGGATTTTCAAGAACAACCCATCTTCTAGGGTGTTTACAAGGAGGTCTGGTCATGAAAAATGAAAAACATCCAGTGAGCGGCAGTCCTGTGGGCGGAATGCCTTGTTGATGCCAGAGGTCCAAAGGAGAAATGGGGCAGACTGGTTCGAGCTGATAGAATGGCAACAGTGTAAAATAGCCCACACGTTATAACCAAGGCTAGGCAGAAAGAGCATCTGCTGAACGCTCAGTAAGGCAGAACTTTGAAGGAGGATTGAGGCGTACAGAAGCAGAAGACCACACGGGGGCACTCCTTTCAGCTTAATCGAACAGGGAAACTGAGGCTCCAATTTGCCAAGCTCATCGAAATTGGACAGTTATTTGAAGATTGGGATGGGAAAAACGTTTTCCTGGTCTGATGAGTCTCGCATTTCTGCTGCGACATGCGGGAGGTAGGAGTCAGAATTTGGCGTCAACAACATGAAAGCATGGATCCATACTGCCTTGTATAAACGGGTTCAGGCTGGTGGTGTGGTTGTCATGGTGTGGGAATATTTTTATGGCACTCTTTGGGCCCTTTGGTACCAAATATGAAGCATCGTTTATTAAACAAAATAAAACACCTTGTGGAATCTATTGCCACGAAGAATTTGAAGCAGTCTGAAGGAAAAGGGGTCCAAACCCGAGTTACTAGCATGGATGTTACCTATTAATGTGGCCGGTGGTGTAAGTCTCCTTCAGTAAAGACAGGTATATAGATATTATGGCCCCTCAGTAAGACAAGTATATAGATATATGGGCCTCTGTAAGGCAGGTTATAGATATATATGGCCTGCTCAGCAAGGCAGGTATATAGATATATGGCCCCTCAGTAAGACAGGTATATAGATATATGGCCCCTCAGTAAGGCAAGTATATAGATATATGTCTCCTTAGTAAGGCAGGTATATATAGCTCCCCTCAGGCAGGTAACCGAAATTAAAAAGAAAAAGCTTTGTAAACCCACTTGTTTCAGGTCCCCCGGTCAACCCCAATGATGTTAAATGGGCAGGCTGGGGAAAAATAGAAAAATAAATCATACTCAAATTCTGTAGTGCCCCAAGATCCACACCTCTTTCCCCACTATGGAGCGCGGGTCTCTGCTGTTTGACGACACACAACACTGGATGTGAAGAGCAGCAGAACATGGGGCGCTACAGAACGGTAGCAGCAGGAGACTGGGAGGTAAGCATGACTTTTTTTGTTCTTTCCCCACTATGGCCTCATTTAACATTAATTTAAAAAAAACTGGAGCACCCCTTTAATTAGAGTGTACAGGGAAAGGCTCCATACATCAGAAGAGACTGTGACTTGTTTGCTTTGCGACCGCCAAGCCTCTGTTCTCTATTTCCAAAGGAATTGCAAGCGCGTTCTTGGTTGTACATCAGAGTCTAGTCCGCTGCATGTGCTGTATTTAAAGGGGCAGAGTTTTCTTTTCTTGTCCCTACTGTATCATAGGGACAGGAGGGGAATGAATACTCACCACCAGGAGTGGCCATGACACATATCCTGCTGTATTGCTCAATGCAAACACAAACATCCTTACGAGTGTTACAGCTATTGGTCATCTGCTGTGTATTCCTGACACCTCAATCTAATGTCTATGGTGACGGTCCAGCATTTCACTCACAGCAGAAATTAGAGGTATATACTGTAGGATTTTGCATATTTGATTTTAATGGGAACATGTGATACCTGACATCATCTGCTTTCATAAATCCTTGTGTCCCCTGCAAAATAACAATCCTGGAGCATCTTCTCTTATAACTCTGTGTTGTGCTGTTCCTCTGTTATTCCTCCTAGAAATGTATTACTGAATCTGTCAGCTGGGTGTTACCTTTCCAGTTTTCACCCCTGCACACACTGACTCTCGGCACTAATTGGACAATGTCAGACAGTGCAGGACACACCCACAACTGGTAACACCCATCTGACAGGTTGGTAATAATTTTAGAGGAGGAATAACAGGGGAACCACACATAGTGATTTGAGGAAAGATGCTCCGAAATTGTTATTTCACAGGAAACATACTCCACCACTAGGGGAACAATTAGACTGCACATTAAATTGATACCTGTTCACACAGTATGCAGAAAAGCCACAGTATAATACATGGGGAGATTGCACAAATGCAAAAATACCGATTAGACAACCACTCACACACCTTCAATATATGAGGAGGGTGGTTGCTGATATTATAATTGCATATAGATAAGGCGATACAAAACGGTGCCATTAATGCCAGCAACCACCCCACTCATATATTGAAGGTATGTGAGTGGTTGTCTTATCGGTATCTTTGCACATGTGCAATCTCCCCATGTATTATACTGTGGCTTTTCTGCATACTGTGTGAACAGGTATCAATTTAATGTGCAGTCTAATTGATCCCCTACTGGTGGGGTATGTGAACTACTGCTCAGCAGTCAGCTGCACCTGTTTATCTTTCCCAAGTAGAATAGGAGCCAGTGTTGCCTCTTTACTGGGTTCAGTTTTCAGTCCAGCCTTTGACCTGTGAGTATGGCCTTGTTTCTGTGTTTCTTGAGTAATTAATGTCCCATTTTTTCTGTGTTTTAACACAGGCATATGACACACTTCCACGGGTCCATTCCAAAGGAAAGCCACTTCCAAAGGTGTTTGACAACAGCTTATTCCCTTCTTCCCATTGAAATAAAATGGTAGACTTGCCCAATCCAAGTAACCATGTTTATAAGGAGGTCGAAGAGACAGCTGGCCATAAAATCACCATTCAATGAACACTATTTTCCACCCATCCCTATAAACATGTTTCAGCTCAGTCCAGCAAACATATTATTCCCATATAGAAAAGGTGGTAGTGAGCTGACATACCAACACGTCACCACTTATGAGAAACCAATAGGATCAGACTGACGAAAATTCAAAGGCTTATAATAGGAAGAATGAATCTGTCAGCAAGAACTTGCTGACGGCTTTCCAAGTAGCAGTCGAAGTCTTAAAGGGGTGCTTCCACCAAAGACTTTGATGCGACAGAACATACCTTCAAAGTCAGATATTAACACCTATCTCGGGAATGGGCCAAAAGTGTCGGCTCGGAATTGAGAGCCGATCACACTTGCACATGACTCTCCAGTCTGTCCTATGAGATTTCTAAGTACAGCTGGACACACCGCTCCCCTGTGCTGGGAACTCCCATTAAACAGAATGGATAATCGTGCACAAACGTGATGGGCTCTCCATTCTTAATTTTGAGGCAAGACTTTCGAGGGCCCGTTCCCGAGATGGGTGCATGTAATTTGCGGGGTTATCTGATAGTAAGTGTTTAGTTTCTCTGCAGTGACACCACAGGGGAGGTTAGGAGCTGCGCAGCGCCCATTCAAATCAGTAGGCTATCTGTGTGATGCAGGACATGCCAGGTCCTCCAGAGTAAGAGACACACTTTGTAATCACTCCCAAAAGATGAGGATATTGAACAGAAGACTAATCTCTATGAACACTGGGTACAAATAATCTGCAGGTATCATATGTGCTATGGGGAGAAAAACTTGGAGAATCGCTTGTTGAGAAAGATCTGAGTGCTCTTGTAGATTATAGACTATAGAACAGCATGCAGCGTCAATCAGCTGCCTCTAAGGCAAGTAGGATATTGGCGTGTATTAAAAGACGCATGGACTCGCGGGACAAAGATGTAATATTACCGCATTGGTTCGGCCTCACTTGGAATATGCTGTTCAGTTCTGGGCCCCAGTTTATAGAAGAGATGTAATGGAGCTAGAGAGATACAAAGACGAGCAACCAAACTTATAAGGGGAATGGAGCATCTTAGTTATGAGGAGAGGTTGGTAGAATTTAACTTATTTAGTCTTGAGAAAAGATGGCTTCGGCGGGGCATGATTAATTTATATAAATATATAAATGGTCCCTACAAAAAGTATGGGGAAAAATTATTTCATGCAAAGCCCCCTCAAAAGACAAGAGGACATTCCTTTCGACTGGAGAAAAAAAGGATTCAATCTCCAGAGGAGAAAAGCGTTCTTCACTGTAAGAACTGTGAATCTGTGGAATAGCTGCCTGAGGAGCTGGTCACAGCAGGAACAGGTGAGGGTTTCAAGAAAGGCTTAGATATCTACCTGAAACTAAAGAATATTAATGCGTACGTAGCTATGTAAAATTCTGGATCTTGACTGGTGGAGGCTCTGGAGTCAGAGATGGGGTCTCCACTGGAGCAGATTGGTTCTTGCCTTGTGGGTTTCAGGGCATTCACCAGTGGGAGGCTGGGCTTAAAATCCTTGTCTCCCTCCCTTCACCCAGGTTTTCCCCACCCTTGGTTGAACTTGATGGACACGTGTCTTTTTTCAACTGTACTAACTATGTAATTTCAAATTTTAGAATCAGGTGCATGAAAATAAGCCGGAGGACCCCTTTAACTATAAAAGTCACTCTGCATGCTGCACAATTTTTTCGGTCATTTGTGAGGCTCCGGCGCAGATGTCACCCCAGTCTTGGGTGGGTTTTCACCAATAGTCACCATTACTTAGCTTCGATGACTATAACATCTGCCCTAGACTGTGAGCCCCACTGGGGACAGGACCTGATGAAGGTGATTTTGATCTGTGGAGAACCTGCAGTACTATGTAAATGATGGATGATACTTATTTGCATGTTATATATATATTTTTTTACTTTTTTTAACCTCAGATTTGTTCTCTAGAATACACGCAATAGTGCAATGAGCAGATGTCAAACAGGAAGGCGGTTGGTTCACAGAGAGAGACGCTAACGGGGTCATTTACTGTAAACGAGAAGAGACTCGTGTGGTTCTTAGGAAAGACAAGTATGCTTTCATTTTCTAATCTTAAGAAGACAGATTGTCACTGATTACAACTCGTTTTTTTTATGTCTAAGCTTTCATTTATAGCAGATCTCTAACCTCTTAGCTTAAGGGCCTGGGATATGATTTGTGATCACGTGATCGATACTGGCTTACATTGAGTTGGGCCTTATGTATCAAAATCGCAACTTAAAAATCTGTCTAATAGTAAGACTGTCTTTGCTGCAACCAATCAGAACTCAGCTTTCATTTCTTATACAGTACCTCTCCAAAAAAAAAAAGAAAGCTGAGCTCTGATTGGTAGCAATATGCTTTGATTGGTTGCTATGGGCAACAAGGACAGTCTTAGGCCCTGTTCACACGACGGATTTGGCGGCGGTTATGGCCGCGGGTTCCGACGCGGTTTCCGCGGCCAAAACCACGTTCAAATCGCGCCCAGTTTATTAACATGGTTTCCTATGGGAAACCGCGTTAATATTCACACGGCGCAGGTTTGGCTGTGGCTTTGGGGCCGCGGCCTTCCCACGCGTGTTTGAGAACTCTCCTGTCAATTCTTGACAGAGAGTGCTCTGCGCGGCGGCCGCGCGGTGTTGCCGCGGGTGTCGCCGCGGTTGGTGCGCGGCTGGCGGCGCGGTTTTCCCCCTGCCTACTAATTTGCATGGGGGCAAACCCTCGCCGCAAGCCGTGCCCCAAACCATGGCCCACTTGCGCCACGACCACGACCAGCGCCCGTGCTGCAAACCCGCGTCGGGAGACGCATGTTAGCGGCGAGGTCAGGACGAGGTTTGGCCGCGGGAACCGCGGCGAAAGCCAAGGCCGAACCCGCAGCCAAATCCGTCGTGTGAACGAGGCCTTACTGTTAGACAGTTTTAATAAATGAGGCCCAATGGTGCAGATTTATTAGTACTGTCTTATACTTAAACAGTGTAAACTTATAAGGCCACATGTATGAATGCTGTCTAGGTCTAAAACACATTTTGTTGCCCATAGCAACCAATCACAGCCCATAGCAACCAATCAGAGCGCCCCTTTCTCTTCATATAGTGCTCTGGACAATGAGAGGAGAGCTCTGATTGGTTGCTATGGGCTCTGATTGGTTGCTATGGGCAACAAAATGAGTTTTAGACCTAGACAGCTTTCATACATGTGGCCCATAGTCTTACAATTTATGTTAGAACTGTGCAGTCTAACTTTGCACCTTCTATTAGCTTACTTTATGACACTTATTGCGCCAAATAAATGGCACATTTTTTGACGCATGGTGTCACACGCTAACATATACCCTTTATCTGCAAAAAAAAGGTGTAACTAAGGTTATGCCCCTTTTATCGGACAAGTCGTAGAAGTGTCTGGAAACCGTGTATAAGGGTAAGTTCACACGGCTTAATTGCAGGGCGTACTGTACGCCCCGCAATTACGTCGGGTGTTCGTGGAGTCGCGCTGATCGGCACGTACTCCCACGATGCGGGAGGCGGGGGGGGGGGGTGACCAGTGGAGTTGATTCCTGGGTCACACCAGTGGAGTTAATTCTTGGGGTCCACCAGTGGAGTTGATTCTTGGAGACGAGTGCAGTAGACACTTGAGGCCCACCAGTGGAATTAATTCTTGCAGCCAACCAATGGAGTTGATTCTTGGGGCCACCAGTGGAGATGATTCTTGGGCCCACCAGTGGAGTTGATTCTTGGGGCCCACCAGTGGAGTTGATTCTTGGGGCCCACCAGTGGAGTTGATTATTGGGGCCACCAGTGGAGTTGATTCTTGGGGCCACCAGTGGAGTTGATTCTTGGAGCTCACCAGCAGAGTTGATTCTTGGGGCCCACCAGTGGAGTTGATTCTTGGATACAACCGGTGGAGTAGACACTTGAGGCCCACCAGTGGAGTTGATTCTTGGATACAACCGGTGGAGTAGACACTTGAGGCCCGCCAGTGGAGTTGATTCTTGGATACAACCGGTGGAGTAGACACTTGAGGCCCACCAGTGGAGATGATTCTTGGGGCCACCAGTGGAGATGATTCTTGAGGCCCACCAGTGGAGTTGATTCGTGGTGCCCACCAGTGGAATTAATTCTTGCGGCCCACCAGTGGAGTTGATTCTTGTGCCCCACCAGTGGAGTAGATTCTTGGAGTCTAATAGCGGAGTTGATTCTTGGGGCCCACCAGTGGAGTTTATTCTTGGAGACAACCAGTGGAGTAGACACTTGAGGCCCACCAGTGGAGTTGATTCGTGGTGCCCACCAGTGGAGTAGACACTTGAGGCCCACCAGTGGAGTTGATTTGTTGTGCCCACCAGTGGAATTAATTCTTGCGGCCCACCAGTGGAGTTGATTCTTGGGGCTACCAGTGGAGTTGATTCTTGGAGCTCACCAGCGGAGTTGATTCTTGGGGCACACCAGTGGAGTTGATTTTTGGGTCACATCAATGGGTGGCCTAAAGACTGAACCCAGTAGGAGACAACACAAGCCCCTGTGCTACTTGGGAAAGATAAAACAGGTGCACATAATTACTGAGCAGTAACTCACACACCCCACCCCTAGGGGGACAATTAGATAAAAAAAAAACTGCACATTGAATTGATACCTGTTCACACCAATATGCAAAAAAGCCATAGTATAATACATAGGGAGACTGCACAAATGCAAAAATACTGATGAGACAACCACTCACAGGCTACTATGCATGAGGGGGTGGTTGCTGGTATTATAATTGCATATAGATAAGACGATACAGAAGGGTGCCATTTTTGCAGATACATGTGGTGCACCATGCTGGCTTACAGCCTATGACACCTCTACTATTCGATTGAGCGGGCTGCCCATCACTTTTTAGGTGACCAACACAAAATAATACGTGGAAATCCCTAAAGAAGCATTTATGCTATCTATCATACATGAAAAAACTTTGAGACTCTTGGTCACATATTTTGATCAAAAGATGTTTAAGCTGCCCACGACTTTCAACGTGATCTCAAAATCGGGCAGTCCTACACTATCCTTACCTCTCAATAGAGCCAATTCACGGCCTCTCACTGGGTCAACCGACCTCCATTATACAGAGAGAAAAAAATATAAGAAAACACACCAGACTTGCAAGCTGCACTTCTTATGACAGCCTGTGAGAGTGGGCGGGTACAGAAACCCAAAATGGAGGACCCCTTCCTCCCCATATAGGTTAAAATCAATGTACACCAAGTATAACGTATGTTTCTGCACACAAAAACATTTCTGAAAAAACGTATGCAAACCTGGGTGCCACTGGCAGGGCTGCGGCACACATGTAATTATACATGTACACACACAGACCGCCGCCAGCGGCACACTACTGCAAAAAGGGCAATACACTACGTGGAAATCCCTAAAGAAGCATTTATGCTATCTATCATACATGAAAAAACTTTGAGACTCTTGGTTCACATATTTTGATCAAAAGATGTTTAAGCTGCCCACGACTTTCAACGTGATCTCAAAATCGGGCAGTCCTACACTATCCTTACCTCTCAATAGAGCCAATTCACGGCCTCTCACTGGGTCAACCGACCTCCATTATACAGAGAGAAAAAAATATAAGAAAACACACCAGACTTGCAAGCTGCACTTCTTATGACAGCCTGTGAGAGTGGGCGGGTACAGAAACCCAAAATGGAGGACCCCTTCCTCCCCATATAGGTTAAAATCAATGTACACCAAGTATAACGTATGTTTCTGCACACAAAAACATTTCTGAAAAAACGTATGCAAACCTGGGTTTCTGTACCCGCCCACTCTCACAGGCTGTCATAAGAAGTGCAGCTTGCAAGTCTGGTGTGTTTTCTTATACTTTATTCTCTCTGTATAATGGAGGTCGGTTGACCCAGTGAGAGGCCGTGAATTGGCTCTATTGAGAGGTAAGGATAGTGTAGGACTGCCCGATTTTGAGATAAGTTGAAAGTCGTGGGCATCTAAAACATCTTTTTATCAAAATATGTCAACCAAGAGTCTCAAAGTTTTTTCAATGTATGATAGATAGCATTAATGCTTCTTTAGGGATTTCCACGTAGTGTATTGCCCTTTTGCAGTAGTGTGCCACTGGCGGCGGTCTGTGTGTGTACATGTATAATTACATGTGTGCCGCAGCCCTGCCAGTGGCACCCAGGTTTGCATATGTTTTTTCAGAAATGTTTTTTGTGTGCAGAAACATACGCTATACTGGGTGTACATTGATTTTAACCTATATGGGGAGGAAGGGGTCCTCCATTTTGGGTTTCTGTACCCGCCCACTCTCACAGGCTGTCATAAGAAGTGCAGCTTGCAAGTCTGGTGTGTTTTCTTATATTTTTTTCTCTCTGTATAATGGAGGTCGGTTGACCCAGTGAGAGGCCGTGAATTGGCTCTATTGAGAGGTAAGGATAGTGTAGGACTGCCCGATTTTGAGATCACGTTGAAAGTCGTGGGCAGCTTAAACATCTTTTGATCAAAATATGTGAACCAAGAGTCTCAAAGTTTTTTCAACACAAAATAATGACACCCTCTGCTCCCCAGTACTTTTGGGCAAGAAAATGAGATACTGGAAAAACATCAAATATTATTTATACAGTGGCCACTATATTTTCACAAGTTCGCAAACCTTGTCAAAGTTCTTTGTATCTTGCGAGTCCCTACACTAACAATTTACAGAAAAATCACGGAAAAATAGGACATTATTTGCTCAAAAACACAACAAGGCCATACTTACAGCTCAATGGCTGGACTAGACTGAACCCAGTAGGAGGCAACACAAGCCCCTGTGCTACTTGGGAAAGATAAAACGGGTGGGTGCAGGTAATTACTGAGCAGAAGCTCACACACCCCTCCACTAGGGGGACAATTAGATGATAAAAAACTGTACATTGAATTGATACCTGTTCACACCAGTATGCAGAAAAGCCACAGTGCAAAACATTTTTGCATTTGTGCAATCTCCCCATGTATTATACTGTGGCTTTTTGCATACTGATGTGAACAGGTATCAATTCAATGTGCAGTTTTTCATCATCTAATTGTCCTCCTAGTTCAGGGGTGTGTGAGCTTCTGCTCAGTAATTACCTGCACCTGTTTTATCTTTCCCAAGTAGCACAGGGGGTTGTGTTGCCTCCTACTGGGTTCAGTTTTTAATCCAGCCATTGAGGTGTAAGTATGGCCTTGTTGTGTTTTTGATTCTTGGAACCCACCAGTGGAGTTGATTCTTGGCGGTCACCAGTGGACTTGAATCTTGGGGGTCACCAGTGGAGTTGATTCTTAGGGGTCATCAGTGGAGTTGATTCTTGGAACCCATCCTACTACTGCTGTACATGACTGCACATGACTCTCTTTTTGCTTTGCTCCATAAAGAGCAGCCTCAGGGAAGAGCAGCCTCAGGGAAGAGCAGCCTCAGGCCTTACATGCTCAGGGGCCCATCATACTGGGGGCCCACCGGGGGTTTCCCCTGCTCCCCTTTAGGCCAGTCTGAGCATGGTGTTAAACACAGCAGTCATTAAACCTGCAGAGTAGTATTATAAAGCAAATTGCTAGTAGGCCAGGGGAGCTGACAATTCAGCATCCCCCTGACCAGGCCAGTCCGAGCCGCCACCTGTCAAACCGACTTTCTGTATTGTGTAGTCTGACAGGTTGCGGCTCAGATCTACCTGTTCAGGAGGATGCCGGAGTGTCAGCTCTCTGTTAAATATTACTCTGCACTTCTAGGTTTGTGATGATAGTAATGGGCAAGGGTGACACTAGGAAAAATGTGTGGAGGCTTCAATGCAGGGTAAAAGCAAAAAGATCCAATGCACAAAGCAAAGAAGAAGGTTGCAAAATACCTCGCGATCCCTAAACTTCACGTTTTCCAATTAAAACCCTGTTCATTGAATTGTAATGCAAAACGAACATTTCTTTCAAAGTAATTTTTAAATCTCCTGTGGCCGTTCTTGACGTGTCTGTGTAAGTAAATCCTTGTGTTCCCTGTTAAAAAAAATAAAATTCTGGAGAATCTTCTCTTATAGCTCTGAGTTGTGTGGTTCCTCTGTTATTTCTACCAAAAATTCATTATCAATGCTGTCAGCTGAGTGTTAGCATTCCATCTTTCCAAAGCAATGTACAGGGTGGGCCATTTATATGGATACACCTAAATAAAATGGTAATGGTTGGTGATATCAACTTCCTGTTTGTGGCACATTAGTATATGGGAAGGGGAAAACTTTTCAAGATGGGTGTAGATCATGGCGGCGATTTTGAAGTCGGACATTTTGGATCCAACTTTATTTTTTCCAAGAGGGTCATGTAACACATCAAACTTATTGAGAATTTCACAAAAAAAAAACAATGGTGTGCTTGGTTTTAACCCTCTTCCCATTGGAAAAAATAAATTTGGACCCAAAATGGCCGCCATGGTCAACACCCATCTTGAAATGTGCCACAAACAGGAAGTTGATATCACCAACCATTCCCATTTTATTTAGGTGTATCGTTATAAGTTGGCCAGCCTTTGTTCCTAAATCTATGACCCAGCCTTATTTCCTAATTGTGAGGTGCGGCCATTAACCCCTTAATGACGCAGAACTTTTTGTTTTTTCCTTCTGAGATCCATAACTTTTATTTTTACATCTACGTATTTGTATGAGGGCTTGCTTTTTTAATGATGCCATTGACATTATCACATAATGTACTAGAAAACTCCAAAATAATTCTGTATGGGGAGGGATGTGAGAAAAAACACCATTGCACCATTTTTAAAAGGGTTTCGCATTTATGGAGTTCACTGGTATAAAAGATGTGTTATCTGTAATCTGCAGGTCCTAACAATCCTGTTGATACCAAATTTGTAGAGTTTTCTAATGTTTTAGTACTTTTTAAATTTTTTGAATTTGATCTGCAAATTGGAGAATCTTCTCTTATAGCTCTGAGTTGTGTGGTTCCTCTGTTATTCATACCAAAAATTCATTTTCTGCGACTAATAATTTTTTTGTTTTTCAGTAGATGGACCTGAGTGAGGATATTTCTGCGGGCTGAAGTGTACTTTTTATTGGTATCATTTTGAGATCGATGCAACTTTTTGATCATTTTTATTTCAATTTTTTGGAGACGTGAAATGACAAAACACAATGCAGTTTTGACAATTGGATTTTTTTTTCCTACGGTGTTCAGTGCACGGGCTAAATGACGTTATATTTTAATAGATCAGATTTTTACAGATGTGGCAATACCAATTGTGTGTTACGTTTAATTTTTTTTTAAATTTATTTGGGAAATGTTTTTTATTATTTTTTATACTTCTAAGGGTGTCTCCCCTGCAATGAAAAATGATCATGTTTTTAGGACTCTAAAACCGCCAAAAAGACGATTGTTCAGGCAGCCCATAGACATTAATAGAAAAAAAACTATCTGTAGTCTCCACAGGTCATTTTTTCTCTGCTCGTCTTCTGGCGCCGGTGTATTATACAATGTGTTGTATAATACGCCGGTGGTTTGAGTTTTTTCATTGTCTTCCCATACAATCAATTGTATGGGCCGTCAGAAAAAAAAACGAGAACCGACTGTGGTTTTTGCGCGAAACGTGACAAAAACCACAATCCTGCCGATTTTCGGCTGTTTTTTTGTCTGGTGCAGTGTAGACCTAGCCTAAAACTTTTTTTTTTCACTTATACATGCATTCCCACTAGGGTACTTGATCACTATGGGGCACAATTGCTTGTTCACCATAATGCATTGTTCATATAATGCAGAAGGGTGTACCAAGATGGTGCTCCCATTACTTCTCAGCAATTAGCTGCACCTGTTAATTTTTCCCAGGTAGCATATATGCCAGAGTTGCCTGCTACTGGGTTCAGTCTAGTTCAGCCTTTGAGCTGTGAATATACCCCATGTCCCATTTTTTGTATGTGTTTTTTCTGTAAATTATTAGTGTAGGGACTCGCAAGACACGAGGACCCTTGACGCCGGTTGCAAACTTGCGTATGGGGCCTCTGTACCAACTAATACCTCATATTTAAAAAAAATGTTTCCAGTATGTCACATTTTTTATCTGCCCAACTGTGCTGGGGAGCAGAGGGTGTCTGTGTTTTTGTTGGACAACCAGAAAGTGCTTGGCAGCCCGCCTAATCTAATAGTATGGGTGTCACTAATAGGTTGTAAGTCAGCACTGTGCACCACACGTATCTGTATTTATGGCACCCTTCTGTATCGCCTTATTTATATGCAACTGTAGTACCAGCAACCACCCCCCTCATGCACTGAGGTTGTGTGAGTGGTTGTTTTATTGGTATATTTGTTTTTGTGCAATCCCCCCATCGGGTACTTTATATGTGGCTTTTCTGCTGCTGGTGTAACAGGTATTAAACTAATGTGCAGTTTTTTATCATTAATTTTTTCCCCTAAGGGGATATGTGAGCTGCTGCCCCGAAATTAGCTGCACCGTTAATTTTTCCCAGGGTAGCATATAGGCCAGAGGCCTCTACTGGGTTCATCTATCCGCCATAGCTGGAATACCCAAAAAAATTGTGGGTTTTTTTTGAGTAAGTAATGTCCCATTTCTTATATGTGCTCCCATTACTAAGTTTGTCCATGATTTACTCTGTCTACTCTGTCTTTCAACCTTCCAAGTTTCCATGGTTTACTCTCTCCACTCTTTCTCTCAACTTTCCAAGTCTCTATGGTCTAGCACCCACGTTTCTGATGCCACAACATTGTCATTGAAGAAAATCACCACCACGACAGGATCTGGGGGGGGCTTTAATGTTCTTTCCTCAGTTTTAGAGGGTCTTGATGTTTCATGATGCATCTAGTGATATTTGGTCACAGGATTATACTGAAAGTTTCATCATAAGTAAAAAAAAAATCCCCTCCTCCCCCCCCAAAAAAAATTAATGTGTTTCATTTGCCCCAAAAAAATACGCTTACAATTTGCTTTCTGATAAATTTTGAAAAATTTTTGGGAGGCCCTACCCATGCTTCCCCCCAGTTGCTAAGATTACGAAAAATGTTACTACTAGGTCACGTAGGGATCATAAAGTATCAACACCTACCTCGTCATGTTCCTCCACATTTCCTATAGACTAAGGGCCCAACAATGAGATGGTTCAAAGGGTTCTAAAGAAACCATGTCCCGACGGGAGCGGGCGGGTTTGTGTAGGCAGGTTTTTGGGGGGGAGGGAATTGGAAAAAATATAAATTTCTCCTCTAAAGCAAGCTCTCCCCCTGGACCAACTTTGAAGATTTTTAAACCTCCTGAGTCACATTTTAAATTTTGATTACTGTACATAAAAAAATTTTTGTGGGAAGCTGACACTGGGTGTCAGCGCCTTGGGACCATCAGAACATGGGGCCCCGTTTTAGGATTTATGCGGTTCCCCGTATTCAGGCCCATTTAAGATATTTATGCATTTTTAAATTTTAAATATGGGGTGATAAAGAAAACTTCAATGGAAACCTCCTTCACCCATTAAAGGGGGGGTCCCTACAAGCTTTTTCGCTTTTTGATTTAAAGACTTGCAAAAACAATCACTTTGCAAAGTGTCCCTTAACAGTGTCCTTCTACCCAGAAAACCCCCTTTATGGGGTGAACAGCTCCTCAAATTCCATAGCTACAGACCGTTCAACCTTCTGATAGGCTCCCCGCACTGGTTTTTATAGTACAGACCCGTTTCCCCTTCCTGATAGGCTGCCAGCACTGGTTGCAAAAGCTACAGACCTGGGTTCTCTGCCCATAAAGCCAGAAACACCCCCCTAATTCAAAAGAAACCAAGAAAAGAGGGCGAGGTGGATGAATCAATGTAGTGAGGGCAACCCTTTAAGGGTGGAACATTTATAAATTTTTTGGGTTTCCCCCTTTTTCCCCCTGCCCTTAAGGGCCATTAAATTTTTTTTGGGTTTTCATAACATATGAGGCTTGTTTTCTGCGGGCAAAGGGACATTTTAAAGGTTACTTGTATCATAAGGAAAAATTTAAAGTAAAAAAAACGTAATTGGCCTTTTTTTAAAAGGGGTAGGGTTTTTTCTTATGGAGCCCCCGTTTTGGGAAAAATACATGTTTTTTGATTCTGCAGATCATAGGGTTCCAGGGGTTACCACATTTTTTTAGTTTTTGTTATGTTTAGCACTTTAAAAAAAAAAAAAAAAAAAAATTTTTTTTAAAAAAAGCACTGAGTGCCCTTTTGTGCGACCCAAAAACATTTTTATTTTTTATCTATGCACCTGAGTAGGGCTTTCTTTTTGGGGTTTTAGTATAGTTTTTATTTGGGACCCTCTTTTTGGGAAAACAACTTTTTGATCACTTTTTATTCCCCCCGTTTTTTGGGGTGCCAAAAGGAAAAAAAAATTGACCTTTAAATTTTTTTTTTTTTTTTCATGTTCCCGATGGAAAAAAATGATGTTATATTTTTAAATTTAAACGGGACTTTTAAGGACGTGGCGACATCAATTATGTTTAACATTTTTATTTTTTGATTTGTAAAATGGCAATGAGGCTTTACAAAGTACATAATACAAATCTAATTAAAAAAAAATAAAGAATTAGAAATAATTAAAAAACAAAAAACAAAAAAGAAAAGATGGGTTTAAAAGACCTAAAAAAAAACAAAAAAAAAAATAGGCAGCAGCTCCCAAAGTAAATTGGGATGACTCTGCCATCTGCTGGCTGAATTACAGTTTGCAAGACTCTTAAAATTGTGACTCGAGTCCTCAGCGATGCAACCCGGAATCTATAAAAGAGGAAAAAGATTAAGAATTCTATTTTAGTTTTTAATTCAAACATTAGAAAACTTAAATACGTTTTTTTTACTTTTTTGTCTTTAGATCATGCAAATAGTTAGTAGACACTGCCTGCCATAGGCATTAATACAGAAGACAAGTTTTTATTTCAGGCTGATGTTTTTGGTAGAACAAGCTAGTGACAGAACATAAAACATTAAATTGTTGAGGACTCCTGTCAAAATCAATGATATCCACTGATTAGACTCTAATATTTTAACAGCCTTTATAAATACTTGTGTAATCTAAATAATAATTGGAGTCACTGTGTACATACATACCTTACATTACTTATCCTGTACTGATCCTGAGTTACATCCTGTCTTATGCTCCAGGTGCACTCAATTGCTGTGCATCCTTTCAATTTTATACAATATTTTCTTTTCCCCCCCCCCTAAAATAATATTTTTTTTGTTTCTTTACCCGAGCCCCCGTGCCAGTCACTTGTACATACATTACTTATCCTGTACTGATCCTGAGTTAGATCCTGTATTATACTCCAGAGCTGCACTCACTATTCTGCTGATGCAGCCACTGTGTACATACATTACTTATCCTGTACTGATCCCGAGTTACATCCTGTATTATACTCCAGAGCTGCACTACATCTATATTCTGACATATGCAGTCACTGTGTACCATACATTACATTTACTTACCCTGTGACATCTGTCTGAGTTACATCCTGTATTATACTCCAGAGCTGCACTCACTATTCTGCTGATGCAGTCACTGTGTACATACATTACATTACTTATCCTGTACTGATCCTGAGTTACATCCTGTATTATCCTCCAGAGCTGCACTCACTATTCTGCTGGTGCAGTCACTGTGTACATACATTACTTATCCTGTACTGATCCTGAGTTACATCCTGTATTATACTCCAGAGCTGCACTCACTGTTCTGCTGGTGCAGTCACTGTGTACATACATTACGTTATTTATCCTGTACTGATCCTGAGTTACATCCTGTATTATACTCCAGAGCTGCACTCACTATTTTGCTGGTGCAGTCACTGTGTTCATACATTACTTATCCTATACTGATCCTGAGTTACATCCTGTATTTACTCCAGAGCTGCGCTCACTATTCTGCTGGTGCAGTAACTGTGTACATACATTACATTACTTATCCTGTACTGATCCTGAGTTACATCCTGTATTATACTCCAGAGCTGCACTCACTATTCTGCTGGTGCAGTCACTGTGTACATACGTTACATTACTTACCCTTTACTCTTTCTGAGTTACACACTGTATTATACTCCAGAACATACATTACCGATCTTCAACAGTTCCAAAAGCATATCCAGCGTTTAGGTCCAGAACTGCATTCACATTTTTTCTTGTTGTCAATAAAAACAGCCAACAATCTTGTTGTCATACAAACCCCTAGAAATCAAGATTTTTGACTAATTTGCCCACATTAGATAACTGTGCAGTGCCTGATACAAACACTATACTTCCCAGAATGCAAATCACAAAAGGAAGAAATACTGGAATAGTTTCATCCCTGCAGAATTGTGAATGCAGCTCTGGAGTAAAATACAAGATGTAACTGAATATGAGATAAATATTGAAGTGTATTTTGAAACTGACTTAATTTTTCTGTAAAATAATTCATTAAATAACTGTAAAATGGTGTTCAGCAGTGGATATACCCTTTACGTGAGGAAGTTTGATATTTTATAGGATATGCGTGTCTAATAATGTATAAGTGATTTTGCTAGAAATAAGCAAGAACTCACCATATCCGACTACATTTTCAGCACCCTAAGTAAAAAAAAAAGAAAATTAGATCCCAACTTGTCCCTAATGATGAATTGTCTATTTCATTGTGGGAGAAATACGTAACAATCAGATGCCCAAAATCAGCAATAATTTGTCTTAAAACTTCAAGATATTGCTAAGTTTGAACACAACCTTTAGTTTTGGTAAATTACTGAACACACCCAGCTGTTACCCTCAGGAGTTTTTAAGTGTGGTAAATTTACTTGTTTTGGGTTTGGTAGTACAGTCGGGTTTGCATGGAAAACCTCAGAGAGATTGCCTGGTCATGGATAGAAAGGGGTTAGCTAATTAGCTAGTAGGGCTTGAACCCACAGCATAGGTTTTTGGATGGTTTTTCAGGTGGTTCGTGGTTTTAGAAACAGTCTGAAAACCTGCAGCGCTCCCCCATAGACTTCAATAGAAAAACCGTTCAGCACTCCCCACTGAACTGTTTTTCTGCGGGGTGGTTTTATACACCACCGGCGGTCCGAAAAACATAGAACATGTTCATTCTTCCGACCAGTTTCCAGACTGAAAATTAACATTGGAGTCAATGTAAACTGTTTAAAACTGAGCGAGCGGTTTTGGCCGCGGTTTTTGGCACCATTTTTGGGTGCTTTTTGAAGCGGTTTTTGGCACCGTTTATGGGCGCTTTTTGAAGTGGTTTTTGGCTCGGCTTTTGGCACCGTTTTTGGGCGCTTTTTGGCTCGGTTTTTGGCACCGTTTTTGGGCGCTTTTTGGCTCGGTTTTTGGCACCCTTTTTTGGGGGGCGTTTTTTGGGAAGCAGTTTCTGGCATTTTTTTTGGCTTTTTTTTGGTTTTTGCAAAAAAAGTAAAAGAATACCCCCACCTATGGGGGTGTGTCTTTCGGTCCTTTTGCATTTTTTTAACACAGAAGGCCTGCAAAGCACTTCATTGTGAACAGACTAAAAAATCCTTTTTTTTAAGCCTAAACAAACCCAAAATTTTTTATGCTTTTTAACCCTGCACATGTCTTAAAGGAAAGTAAAAATTGGGCCTTTGGGAAATCCTTTTTTAAAATTTGGGGAGATAAAAAAATCTCAGGGTTTTTCTTGAAACTGATCAGAATACTTTTGACCTTTAAAAACTTTTCACTTGAAAAACACCCAAAAAAATTTCTGGGAAAACTGGCCCAAAAACATTTAAAAAATCGAAAACTGCAAAAAAAAGGGGGCATGTCCCCAGGGCATTTTTTTTTGGGCGGTTTTTTCACCCTTTTTTGGGGTTTTTCAGACCCCCCTGAAAAACCAGCCAAAAAATGACACGATTGTCCAAAGGGAAAACCCTTTGGCACATCCGCCCCACTGCCCCGGGTTTTTTCCGACCGGGGGTTTTTTGCCGCCGCACCCGGGATGAAAAAACTTTAACAAGAAACTTTCCCTTCCCTTGTCGGGTTTTCGGAGGGAAATCTGTGCTTCTCAATGTGAAGGGGGGGGTTCATCGGGGAGAACACCGGGCCCCCCCCCACCTCCCGGCCTGTGGAGGGCCCGCAAAACGGAAAAAAACCCCTTTGGCAAACCGCCGAAATTTCTCCTATCCCCGGGGGGAATCACCCAAACAAAAACGGTTTTCGTACAAAAAGGGGGCTGCGTCCCCAAAGGGAAAAAGGAAAAATTTACCATCATTTGCCCAAAACCGGTCCCCCTGCCTATTTTTCCCGGCAGTCCCCAGGGCCCCCGCGGGGGGGGGGGGAAGGGCTTCAAATGCTCAAAATTTCCGTCCAAAAAACCGAGGGAAGAATTCAAGAAACAAGGGGTTTGGGGCCCCCGCGGGGAAAAACCCCGCCGGGCGGAAAACCGTGCAGTGGGGACTGCCCCAGGGGTTTTTCATAGAGCCCCATTGTACTAATTCTACCTTTTTTTTCCGGCTCTGTAAAACCCGCAAACCTCGAAAAAAGGGCCAAAAAACCCCTTTGCCGGGGGGAAAATGCCCAAACAGTCCAAAAACCGTTTGAAATGGAGGGTTTTCTGGCCCATTTACATGGTTTAAAAACAGTTTTTTTTCCGACTGGAATTTGCCCCGGGTTTTTGTGCCGTGCACATTTACGGGGGGGGGCCACTTTCTCCGCGATTAGCCCTCCCCTTTCCCCCTTTCCCTTTCAAAAATGTTCAAAATCTGTCCAAAAACCCTGAAAGAATGAACAAGCACAATTTTTTAATTTGGGGGGGCCCCTTTTAAAAAAACCGGGGAAGGAAAAACCCGGCGGTGGGGACTGCTGCATGGTTTGCCATAGCGGGCCCCGGGAAAAGTTTGCGGCCGTTTTTTCAAAAGGTTTCAAAACCGCAAACCTAGAAAAAAAAATTCTGCAAAGCGGGGCCGTGGGGGGAAAAGGGCCCCTTTCCCTGAGGCAAGAACCGAGCCCGGTTTTTTTTCCTTTTCTGTGTGAAAGCAAACCCCTTAACTACAATTTTTTGGGGGCTGTGTGTAGGGGGGGAAAAGTCAATCAAGGGGAAACTTGGGGGGCGAGCAGGGCCCCCAAAAGAAAGGGGGGAGCTTTTCAGCTCGGGGAAACTGTGGGGTTCTAGAGGGATTGGGAAAATGAGAAGCTGTAAGCTGGACATGAGAGGGGGGCTTACCATGAGGGGGGGGAGGGTTTCCCTGGGTTTCCCCTGACTTTTTGGATATGGATGAACCTTCCACTTCACCTAACAACCCCAAAATTAAATTCAGAAAAAATCCCACAAAAACACTATTCTTTTTTTTTAGCAAAAAAGGCCAAAAGCTTTAATTTTAAAACCCCGAAATACAACAACCCGAGACATCAGGGGGAGTGCCCGGGCCCTTGTGTGATATTCCCCCCTGCTACATCAACCCCCCCCCGGCCAGACCCGCATAAAGGGGGGCACCTCCCGGCTGCCATTTTTAGCACAGCCCCTACACTTTTGGGGGACCACTGACCCCACTGAAAATCCCCCATCCTGATTAAACCCCCGTGCCCCCCCCCGGGTTGCCATTTCCCTTATTTCCCTCCTTAAGGCTGGGCCCCCTTTCCAAAACTCAGCCCTTCCCACCCTGAGGTTTTTAAAATAAATGTAAATTTGTTCAAAATTTGTTCCCATAACTTGACCTTAACTTCTAAACCCAATCCCGAACCCCCAAAACAACATAAAAGCTGTGACGTTTTTTCCATAAAATATAACACTTTTCGTCATTCAAGTATTCTTTTTGTTTTTTACATAAAAACTTTTTTTTAATTTTAAATTTTTTTTTTTAAACCTGTTTTTTTTTTTTTTTTTTTGCAATTCCCCCGAAATCACTAGGGGGTCCCTCCTACAAACCCCCAGGAAGAGGAAAAAACCCCGTGGAGGAAACCTCTAGGGGAACCCTGGCGAAGGATTTCCCTTCCCTTGGGCTTTAAAAGGGGGTTTTTCTCACTACAAGGGTTCTTTTTAGTTAAAAACTTGCAAAAACAATCACTTTTTTAATAGTGGCCCCTTAAAATTCCTACCTATTTTCCCAGATATCCCCCTTTAAAGGGGGTTTCATCAACCCCTTTTCAGGGCCTATAGCTACAGACCGGTTTTATCTCTCATAAAAGGGGCCATTCTGGTTTTCTTTTAGCTTTCAACCCCGTTTATTCCTCCTATAGGGTGCCCGCACTAGTCCTATGCAAAAACCCTTTGGGTTCTACTGGGACCTGTAGAATCCAGTGAAAAACGCCCCTAATTTAAAATGAAAAACCCAAAAAAACTGGGCTGAGGGGAGAAAAATCGATTAGTGAAACAAACCCCCTTTTAAGGATAATGCCAACACGTAACTCAAATCAAAAATAATAACTGTTCGTCATCCCCATAAAAATGAAAGCCATATAAACAGATACAAAAAAACATGTATCACTGTACAGACAATACTAAACACAATCTGAAAAGCATTCATTAAAAATTTGGGTGGTGGAGGGACACGTTTCCTCAAGTTCTACCAGGGAGTGAAAAGAGGAAGAGGAGGGGCCGAAAGGACCTTATATCTAGTCCTAATCCCCACCCTCCTAACAGTAGCATGCTACTCTTCTGCCTACTCCTCCCCCTTACAGCACAACCACTCTAGCTCATATCTGTGAAGCTTTATTGACAAGACTAGAGAAGGCAAAATAGACACTATAACTTGTACTCAACAACATGTCCCCTTCTGCTCAAAGCTCAAAACAGTAAAACATTAAGCAATACCTATTCCATCTGCTTAGATCCATACAGCATACAGACAGGGAAATAAAAGACTATAACAAGGCGCTCTAGGTCCCCCCTTACCAAATTCATGTCCCCCCTTTGCTTAATGCTCCGGGGGGTTCTTGACCCTTTTGGATATGGATGAACCTTCCACTTCACCTACTACAACCCAACTTAAATTCTAGAATAAATCCACAACACACTATTCTTTTTTGGAGTCAAAATGGCCACAGCTTTATTTAACCCCTTACCGCCGGAGCCAGTTTTGGCCTCTCTGACAGAGCCCCATTTTTGAAAAACTGTCATGTGTCAACTTTAGTTTAAATAACTTTGACACTTTAACCTATCCATGTGATTCAGAGACTGTTTTCTCGTGACACATTATACTTTAAGATAGTAAGAAATTTTTTGGGCCAAAAAATGCTTTTTATTTTGTGAAAATATCAAAAAATTTGGAAAAATTTTGAAAAATTTACCAATTTTAAACTCAAAAATTTCTGCATGTAAGACAGATAGTTATTCCCCTCAAAATAGTTTATAACTAGCATATACCATATGTCTTCTGTAGTTTGGCCTAAATTTTTAAATGTCTTTTTTTTTTTTTTACGACATTAGGGGGGTTAGAAATTTAGTAATAATTTTCAATTTTCACAAAATTT
>JAODAL010017889.1:0-76356 GCA_025379985.1 Phyllomedusa bahiana | reverse complement strand
TCACCTCACTCAGAATAAATAACAATGGATCCCTCACATTTGAAAGGGGCGGGGGTTATCCCCCAAACGTCGTGTGTGTTTTCTTATGGAGGACATCTCAACCGGCGGCCTATGACACTGCTGGAAGTGATTGAAATTACCGACACTTATGGCGATACTCGCCGGTCCTTTGGACATTAAACCTCATCGAGGATTCCAGGTTACATTTTCCGAATTGTTACTAATTATATCGAAAAGTGCATAATTTGAGCTAACGTTTGATAACAGCATTATGGCGAAGATTGTTCTAAAGTTTAAAGAATTAAAAATTTATAAAAATGCAAAAAACTATTTGTGCTTCACGCATATTGTTCTAATATAACTTTTTCATGCAGGGGGGGTCCTGCTAATGCCGTGCTTGTAACCATGGAGTATTAGTGCTATTTTTATTCTTGAAGTTGTTTACTTACCCCGTTTCAGCACGTCACCCTGTCCTGTGATAAAATAGCAGTAATCACTGAAAATTGAGCAGAGACATATGGACTGTCCGATGAGGATAGATTACAGATTCTCCAGCAAGCCGAAGATGCAGGCTATAGCTGGAGCCCCACAGGTGTTACAGGCGTTGCATCAGCCCATGATTTGAATAAGCAGCTAGAAGCGCTGAGGAAAAAGGAGCTGAGCTTATACCTGCATGCATCCACGCTTACCGAATACATAAAGGTACAACGTATACAGAGGGGGCTGAGGAGCCCGCTTATGCCAATATTGCTAAAAGATGATGTACAATATCAAAACAAGTGGTTCGCATTGAGCAATCGCTACTCACTTGATTTAATGCTATTGACTTTTCAGCACCTCCATCTTGCGATTAAGAACACACGTGATGACATCATACAATGTGTACAGAGCCTTAAAGAAACCAAATAAGAAACCTTTGATGAAATTACTAAGCAGATTAATGAAAATATCGCTAAACTACGAGAACAAATCATGACAATTAAAATTAGAAAGTTTGAACGGGACACAAGAGACTATGCCCAGAATAAGATGTACACTTGGGCTAGAGAAAGATCTTTTACACGTAGAGCACGATATAATGATAAATCTAAATCTACATCGGATGTAACGTCATCTGAAGCTGTATCGACCGGACAAAAACAAATCACACTTCGTTCTACTAAAAAGAAGGGCACGCAACCTTTTTTAAAGGAGGCGACCGATCCCGAGACCACAAGTGGCGAACAATCAGACGAAAGAATACAGGCGAAAGTACCAATTAAGCGGAATGCAAAGAAGAAAATATAAATAATCTTATCGTTAACATTTCATCTAAACTCTTACAATCCACTCAGACTAATGTACTTAATAAAGGTTTGAACTTTGTTCCCTCCAGGAGTATTTCCCTCTTTGATTTTGAGACGAGCTTTTACAAGTTTTGTCGAGGAATCAGGTTGAGGATGTACTTCGGGAGTGATAACCGGTCTAGCAATGTATCAATGATAAAGAAAAGAAGTCAATTTGACCCGAGGTTTCAAGCATTATGCTTGAATCCTTTCACACTTGTTAGACATAGGTCTCAAAGAAATGGAAGCAAAATAATAACTTGAAACATAATAATTTACAAGGATAGAGAGGGAGGCGTTACAAGATATCCAAAACGATGATAACATAATTCTAAAGAAAGCAGGCAAGGTGGGATCCATTGTTCTTATGGATAGGACTAACTACATCAGTGAAGCAAAAGACAGCTAGGAGAAGAAGGGTGTATGAAAAAACTGAGGAAGACCCAACAGTTCAGTTAAAGGATTAATAGATGGAGTACTACAGAAGCGGAGGTGCAAGGTCTGATTGATTCGAGTACACTAAAATTGCTTACTGTTGAGTCCCCCCGCACCCCGCTGCTGTATCTAGTCCCCAAAATCCACAAATCCCTCACTGAGCCACCTGGCTGCCCGATTGTTTCGGGTGTGGGGTCGTTTTTCAACCAGTAGCTTTTATATTGATAACTATCTGCAGAGAATTGTCAAAGATCTTCCTCGTTGCCTCAAGGATACTAACGATTTTTTAAATCAAATTGAGAAGATTGAAATGTCTGAAGTTACTTTTCTATGTACTTTAGACGTCAAAAGTAGTGTTGAGCGATTACGTTGGCTATCGACATCGGGCGATAGTCGATAGTCGGCCACCATCGATAAAGTTTTTCGATAGTGAGCAGTCGATTATGAGCGATGACCATTAAAGTCTATGGGAGAGCAACCACACCTTCATTCTTACACCCAAATAGGGCTGGAGAAGCTGGAATTAACATCCACAACATCAAATGGGTAAAGTGCTACATCTTAGCAACACACTTAGGTTAAAAAGCCACAGAAAAAAAAAAACACACACCATTCACTATCCCGTCTTGTACCACAGCATGACCCCCCAAAAATTAAAAAGTGCCAGAAGGCAGTAAAGATTTGAACCATCATATTACTTGAACTGGACATTGAAAATCCCTGTCCTGGGAAAGCAGCATGAGGGCCCCAAACCTGCATGACCCCCAATTTTTAAAAATGCCAGAAAAAGATCTTCAAACCCCCATTTTAGTTTCACTGGACATTGAACTATACCTGTCCTGGGCCACAGCATGAGCCCCAAACCTGCATGACCCCAGATTGAGAAACGTGCTGGAAACAAAAGACTCCTTTAACCCCCATTTTAGTTGAACTTGACATTTTATTATACCTGTCCTGGGCCACAGCATGAGCCACAAACCTGCATGACCCCCACATTTAAAAGTGCCAGAAAAAGGAGTCTTTCAACCACCATTTTAAGTTAACTGGACATTGACTATACCTGTCCTGGGCCACAGCATGAGCCCCAAACCTGCATGACCCCCACATTTAAAAAGTGCCGGAAAAAGGAGTCTTCAACCACCATTTTAGTTTCACTGGACATTGACTATACCTGTCCTGGGCCACAGCATGAGCCCCAAACCTGCATAACCCCCAGATTTAAAAGTCGGGAAAATGAGTCTTTCAACCACCATTTTAGTTTCACTGGACATTGACTATACCTGTCCTGGGCCACAGCATGAGCCCCAAACCTGCCTGACCCCCACATTTAAAAAGTGCCGGAAAAAGGAGTCTTTCAACCACCATTTAGTTTCACTGGACATTGACTATACCTGTCCTGGGCCACAGCATGACCCAGGGCCGGAGTTACAGTGGGTGCGGTGGTGCGTTGGTGCGGTGCGGTGGCGTCCGTCATCTATTAACACGCAGGTTAAAATACCCTGATGACGCAGCAACGAAAACTGTCGTGCTGAAGCTGAGTGCGGAAGCAGAAGTGTGAGAACTCCAGCCTTCCTCAGTACACAGTCAATACCTGGGTAGCGCTTGTCCCTCCGTATGAGTGTGACCAATTGAGCTTCACTTGGAAGTACTGGTGGTTAACGCTCCTGTTCCACCCAGGTGCCCTTTATCTTGGCATTCTTTTTCTCATTTTACTCAACGTGCTGAGGAAATGGTCTCTGTACTTTTTCTCTGTCCGTGCCCCATACTCCAGGGCCTGGGAATAACCAAAAGGGCCCAATTTTTTTCCTTTACCCCCCTTTTTAAACAATTCAGGGGAATTTTTTTAAAACAGCTATTTTTTTTACATGCAATTTTTTTAAAGTACCAAAATTTCTAAAAACACATTTTTAAAATCATGGAATCCCCCTTTCCCCTTTTTTCCTTTTTTTAAATTTTGTTTTAAAGGGGGTTGTCTCAAAAAAATTTGAAGCTATTTTTAAAGCCCTTGCAAAAACAAAAATTTTTGCAAAAATGGTCCTTTTAACATGCCTCCCCTATTCCTTTTCTGACAGCACCATCCCCCCGTGACCACTCTTAAACCATTGTAAAACAAATGTCTTTTTTAGAAACAACATTTTTAGAATAGACCTTATATAGCTCCATGTCACAGAAAAAATCCCCCCAAAAATTAAAAACCTTTAAAAACCCTTTAACCCATTTAAACAATTGTGAAAAAAAATCCTTTTAAAACAACATTTTTTTAGAAAAAGGGACCTGTATAATTGCTCCTTTTTAAAAACACTTTCCCAAAAAAATTAAAAAATGACTTCCCCGCCCATGAAAAAAATTTAAAGGGAGAAATCCCCACTTAAAAACCACTTTTCCCTTTTTCCAAAAGGGAAAACCATGTTTTATTCTGAATCCAAACACAACATGCCCCCAAAAAAATTATAAAAACAACTTGCACCCCACTTAAAAAGGTAAAGGGAAAATGCTATTTAAAAAAAGCCCTTTTTCCCTGTTCCAAAGCCCCAATTTTATTGCTGCATCCACAGCAACATGACCCCAAAAAATTATAAATATGATTCCCCCCTTTTTAAAAATTTTGGGGAACCAAAAAAGGAACCCCAAAAACCCAAATTGACAATGTTGAAAAATTCTAAAATAAGTGGATAAAGGGAATAGGGTTTTGTCATGAAACCTTGGTGTCTTTAGTCTCCTCACAGCAAAACCAGCAAAAAACCTGTTAATTGAAAAAAAAATTTTGCAGTAAAAATGATCTGCCCAAGATCATGCAAAAAAACCCCCAGCTTTGATTCGGGTTCCCGGCCCAGGGCCGTTGCGCCCTAAGCCGGGGTTTTTAACATATTTTTTACTTTGGGGGGTTTTCACTAGTTGAACGGGGTTTTTTTCCCTGCATCTTGTTTGTTTCCCCTGACCCGGCGCCAAAGGCCGGGAACCCCCCCAAAGCACTCCAGGGTTTAACCTGGCTCCTGATCCTGTATTACAGCAAAAACCCTTTCCTATCTGGTCTTCTGTTTCTTCCTCCAAATTGCCTTTGTTTTTTATTTTCCTCCGGGAAAGGTTTTTAAGGCTTTTCGGGCTCCTCTCTTTGCTGGTTTACGGGCTTTTTCTGTCGTTACTTGCCTACTCTATTTTTGGCCTCCCGGGTTTTCCCTTTACTTTTTTGGGATCACTTTATTTTTCCTCCTTTCCTGACTTGTACTGCCCCCCGAATTTTAACCGACTTGGCTTGTTTGACGTTCCCATATTGTTTTTTGTATTGTTTTTCTGAGCCCCTTGTGTTTTCACACTTTTTCTTTATACTGCTCATTTTCCCGGTTGGGGCCGACCTATTAAGGATGGGGCCCCCCAAAAACGGGCCCCAGGGTTGGGCCCAAATGCCCGGGGCCTCACACTGTCTGTGTCTTTTTCGTGTGCCCCTGCAGCCCCCAAACATTAAAACCACCCCATCCCCCAAGTAAACCCTCCCCGGGCCGTTTTCAATAGGGGTACCCCCGGCCACTGATAAATTGGACAGTTGGCAACCCCAGCTTAAAAAGCATGGGGGGGCTTATTAATCAAGTCTCGCAGCGTCGGATACCATAACTAACCCGGCCCCGGGACTTTCTGCCCGCCCGGGTTCCCTCCCCTCCCCCCAATGTTTGTGATCCAACTCCTTTATAAATCTAAGATCTTCTAACCTACCGCTTTGAGGGGAACCCCTACATCCAAACCCTTTCAGGGAATTTTGGTATTTTTAAATTTTTTTTTCGTTTTCTTTTTTTTTTCCCCACTGAGCTGAAAGAGGGGCATTGTTTTCTCTCCTCCGGGGCCCCACCTAAAGGATTGGGCTTTAAAGCAAATCCCTTTCTAAGCCCCTGAGTGGAATCAGGGGGAACCAAATTTTTTTTTAGTTTTTATTTCTGGTTTATGATAACCCCAACCGGTGGGCCATGGCCGACCCATTTTTCAAACCTATTAAACAGGGCCACCGCTCAGCTGAAAATACTGTTCCGAGTTCCCCCAAGGGTGCACCTTACGGGTTTGCCCGACCAAACCTTAAAAGACCCTTTTCGGGAAAAGGGGCTGGTTGCGGAAAAGGGTTTCTTTTGGTTTCCCCATCACCCAACCCCCCCGAGACGGCTGATGTTTTATAACTTTTGGCTGTTCAAATTGACAAAAATTGGGGGAGAGACGCAGGAAAAAAAGGGGGGCCCCAAACTTTTTTCAACCTCAGGGCAGATTTTCCCCCAACAACCCCCTTCTTCTCCCTTCTTTAAAAATTCCCTTTTCCCAAACCTTTCATCCCCCATCTTCCCCTCATTTTCGGAAAAACCCATGGTTTTGGGGTTTCGCATCTGCTGCCCCCAAAGGAGGAACCCCGGGTTTGGAGAACGCTTTGTCCTCTATTGGGGGAAACCTTTCCCTTTTTTCCTAAGACTTTTTCCATTAACCCAACTCACCCCAAATGAAATTTTCCCAAACCCCGGGGACGTTTTCCCCCGGGAAAGGTAACTCAAATTACGGGTACCTCCTAAGTAAATAACACTTTTTTGTACCCAAAAACCTTTGGTTTTTTCCAAGCCCTTTTGCCTTTAAAACCCATTTTTATTCGGGGCTGCCCCATTTTTATCATAGGGTTTTGCTAAACCTTGGTTGGAACTTGTTCCTTTTGTTTCCCCTTTTTTGGGTTCAGGTGTAGATTCTAACTCCCAACTGGGGGAAAGGGAAATAAAATTTTGTACCGCAGAGGGTCATTTTGAAGGGTTGGGGAGTTCCCATACAAAAAAAAATTTCGTTTTTTTTGGGGGAAAAACTCCTCCCAATTATTCTTGGGTTCCCTTGGGCTCCCCCTCCATAACCTGTTTTCGACTGGGGGCCCAAAGGGTTTTTGATCAAAGGGGGTGATTTCATGTTTTCTCATTCTTTTTTGGTCCATCCCTTGGGGGTGCTTTTATTAAGGGCCAAAATTATGTCAAAGTAATTCTGAATTCAATTATGCTTAAAGGGGAGGGTTTGCTGTTTAATCGGTCCCCCAAAACCGCCTGAAAAGGCGCACAGACCCTTTCCGGGTTGCAAACCCCAAATTGTCTGCCCCGGGAAACGAAATCTTTGCTTCAGAAATATTGAGAACCTGTAAATTTTTCCCTTCCCCCGGTAAAGCAGGGTTTTGAAACCCCTTGTTTTCTAATCCAGGGGTTTTTTGTCTGCCACTCACCCATATTTTTGCTTCTTCTAACTTTTCCCCTTTTTCGGGGGGATTTTTTCCACCCCAAAAAAATTCTCCCATACTGTGAAAAAAACTAAAATAGAAACCCCCTTAAAACGACTTTTGCCAGTCGGGGCTAGGAGTCATAAGACTCAAAAAAAAACGGCCAACTAAAAATCAAAAAACCTAGTAAAAACCGCCGAACCAACCAAATATGTCCGCCTCCGAGTCTCATCGCAAAACAGCCCGCAAGCTGGAAAATTTCACCGGGCCATTCTGCTAAAAATAGAGGGGCCGCTGAGGGGCCGGGGGCCCCTCATAAAGGGGGGGGGGGACGTCCCCTTATCATGCCCGAAAAACCCCCCAGCTTTGATTCCCCGGTCGCCGGCCCCGGCCGTTTTCGACTAAACCGTGGGTTTTTTACAAAAGTGTTTACATTTGGGGGCACTAGGTTGAACTGGGGGTTTTTTTCCCCGCTAAACCCTTAATTTATTCCTGAAACCCACCCCCTAGGCCAAAATCTTCCACACCCACGGGTTTAACCCGGCTCCTTGATCCTGGGGGAAAGACAGCTCTAAAATTCCCTATCTGGGCTTCTGTTTTCTTCCCCCTATTTCCTTGTCCTTATTCTCCTAAGGGATTTTAACTCTTCCCGTCTCCTCTCTTTGCTGGTTTTTACGGGTTTTTTTCTTCTGTTCTTGCCTACTCATTCTTTCTCCCCCCTTAAACCCTTTTTTTTTCTTGGTTTACATTTTTTTCTCTGCCTTCTACTTTTTACTGCTTTTTCCCATAGTTTTCCGACTTGGCTTGTTTTACGTTCCCAAAAATTTTGTTTTGTAAATTTTTTGTCTGTTCTTGGTTTTTTAAAACCAAATTTAGTAAGTGCTCCCGTCTTTTGTTGGGCCGACCTATTTTAAGGAAATCGGGGACCCCAAAACAGGGACGGGTTGGGGCCCCGTGTCGGGGTTCCCGTCTGTTTTCCTTTTTCGGTGCCCCCCGCAGGGCCCCAAAATGGGTCATTTTAAAAATAAGGTTTTTTAAAAAGACCATTTCTGTTTGGGGAAATGGAAGTAACCACAACAATCGTGACCTCGGAAATTTGGGCCACATCATCATCAAAAACCATGCCGACCCTCTTAATAAATCAAACATCCACTATCTGTGGAAAGCCGGATGCTTTGCCTGAATGACTCCCCCGGGGGGCTGCGGTCCCTCAGAATACGCGGGCTCGGGGCAGGACAACCCTCTATGGCTGGCAGCCACTCGGGCCTTTTTCCCCATTTTGGATACCCAAAGTCTTTTTTGGTCCAAACACATCCAAAAACAGGGTGTTGAACCAGATACCCGGCCCCTGATCAAAAACGGGCCTCTGGGTTTTTTATCTTGGCCCCCTTGCATGCGTTGGGGAGGTGAAAAAAAAGTTTGCCAAGTCACCCATTATTTCCCTGCCCCTTCCCTGCTCTCCCCCGCTGCTGCTCGGCTACTTGGACTCTACTGCGTCACTCGCGGCGTTTTCCAAACCGTAATTTGAAAACTGAACAGACCAACAGATTCCCATTTGATCAATCACAAGGTCTCCATTTCCTGCTTTTTTACTCTCTTTTTTGGTGGGGGAAAGGGAAATGCTGATTTTTTTTTCCCGGGGGCCAGGAGGTGGCCCCCAGAACGTTGTTCTTTTTTGAGGCCTAATGCAGACATGTTGGAGGAAAGGGACACCCAACACTCATGTAGAGATGGACCTTGATTCCAACCTCTGTTGAGGGCACTAGCAAACTCATTTCCTCATTGCCTAAAAATTCACCCCAAACCTTTTTCAAGGGGGGGACTCGGTGTCGGGAAACCCCTCCTCCCCCTTCAACACACCCGACTTCCCCCTAATGAGCACCTGAGTTTGAGGTCCGCCTTCACTACTCCGCCCCGCCACTGCCTAATGAAACCGATAAAATTGAAAAACTGTCGGCCTTGGATTTGACGAGAGAAAGGCTCCGTTCTCATCTGTGTCCTGTCTCCTCCTCCGTCGCTGGCGGGACCTAATTTTTCGAGAGTGTCCAACGATCGGTTTTTCAGAATTAAGATCACCACAATGCTCATGCTGACAAGGCCATATGTCCCCACTGACCAATTATGGTGCTATTTCATAACTGCAAGATGGTGCAACACTTTCACCAGCTCCACTCTCGGCTCAACACCCCACCGAGGTCCGCACCCCTGCTTGTCAGCCATGTGTCACTTCGTACGCTAATGGCGATTGCGCTGCTCCCACAATCGCTGGAGCATGTGGAGGTGGAAGACAGCGTGCTTCCCACGTCAAAAATGAGACGGTTGACGAAGGCCGAGCTGACCGGCAAACGCAGCCAGGCGGAGACAAGCAGTGTGCGAACGCGGAAGTGCGAACTTAGACCTCGAGTCCTTCTCAGCAGGCATCCAGACCCGTTTGCATCTTTTGAAAATTTCTGAGACGACAAGGATTCATGACATGTGCCAGCAGAAGGGATGTTGCTCCACCCTACCGATCTTAAGGCGCCAGCAAGATTTCGCAGCCGTTATCGTGCACACCGACCTTGCCTGGCACAAGTTCTTGTCACTCAGCCAGCGCTCGTTCTCGTTCGAGAGCATCCAACAGCTCCTTGAACCTGGTGTGACGTCTCCAAAGCAGATTAATTCAACACGGCCTGTTTCCTCTGGGCACCGTGGATACACCCAGAGGGACCTTTGGGGAAAGAGCCCTGCAACCATCCAGCGGTTTTTGAAGAGTGTGCTGCCGATCCTGAGCCACCGTCACCCCCCATAGACACCACCCAATTCTTCAACCCCGTGATCTGTTCACAGAGATATAGGCGCCTTGGCCTAGCTTACTAGTCCCCATGTGTCCGTGGTGATATGGACTTTTCGGACACAGATCAGACAACGCCTTGAAAATTTTAAGATGACACGTGCTAGCCAGGCTGGGACGGCTTGTTTTCTGGCAAAGAAATGCCTGCTCGCATCTGTATTGGGGCAGCGAGGGCCATGATGTGGGCGGAACCCATCTGTGACACCAACTGAAAGCAACATTTCCAAGCAAAGCCTGTCAATGACCCGACATTCAGACTTTAGGCTTTTGGGATGTTTGGTTAAAGTGTTTCAATCCTGCTCCCAAACCTGAAGACAAAGCTGGCCTGCTAATACCTGTGCCACTGTGCGGCAGTCCGTCAAAGTGGCGAAGGAGAAGGAGATGTCTCTGTGGGCTGTGTTCTCCGGCGACGAGTGGAGCCTGAAGCGGAAGAGGCTGAATCCCTGACATGACTCTTGAGAAGACATGGCGCTGAGGAACGCTTGGTGGGTCCGGAGAGGCGGAGACAGAGGTTGGTGACAGTGGATTTTTTTTGAGGGGGGAGCCCCGTCGGTCTGGCCTTTTTTGGCCAAGTGTTCCCTCCATTTCAACTCATCTTTTCGTGCATGTGACTAGACATTTGTGGGGTTAAAACCCTTAAGGTTCCTTTTCCCTCACTTATGCTTTTACGGCAAAGGCGCAATGACATCGCTGGTAAAAAAGGGGGCTTGCTAAAAAGAAGGCCCAGGCTTGAAAGCCCGGGCCCCTTTTTGAGTGATAAGCGGGAGCGGGTTCGCTGACCGGGCGGGCGGGTCATTCAGGGGACTTCTGCGACCCGCCCTCTCCCTTTTTGTGGCGGGACCCTTTGACACACCCCATCGTCTTCCCCCTCGCCAGGGAAAAACGTCGCAAGAAAATTTCTCGGAAAAGCCGGATGAACCCGCAATGTCGTCATATCTCATCATAAACACGGTGACTTGTTGTCCCCTGACCTTCGGCACCCAGGCTCGGGGTTACAAGAAAGGGGCACTGCAAGGCTTTCCGACGCCCGGGTTTTTTTCCGATGACCGCTTCCTTCACCTCCCTGATGGAAAACGTAACTGGGTCAAGAGCAATAAACATCCCTTGATTTTTAACATGCCCTTTTACCCCAACCGCATTTTTTCATCAAAGAGGTCTTCAACAAGGATTATCCACAGTTGGGGTACACGATTGACAGGGGGGGCCTTAAAGTTGGAGGGATGCTGAGATGTTTAAAGATGACATTTGGGGCCGTGACTGGGGGGACGAGGGGAAAAGACTGCTGATGCAGGTTGCTTTAAACCCCCCACTAAAGGGCCAGTTTGGCGACATTTCCCGTTACTTAATTCACGGGCCCCTGCCCCCACGAAACAGGCCTGAGGGTTCCCGCAAACTGTGACATCCAAAGGGCATGCTTTTTGGGGGCCCCGCCAGCACTGGAAGGACACCTTCCCGCTCGTACCTCTACCCCCATTTTCTCCCCCCCTTTTTGCTCCTTACCACCGGCTTTTCGCTCCTTTTCAAAATAAAAAAATTTGAAAAATATGGAATATTTTTAGGAAACCCCTCTTTTTAAAAAAAAACGGCAAATCACAGTTTTTCTAAAAAAACCCCCCTCTAATCAAAAAAAAATTTTGCGGGTTTCCCAAAACTTAAAACTGAAAATGCCCTATCAACAAATCTGGACGGGGAAAAAAGTAAAAAAACACGTTTCTGTTATTTTTTGGGTATAAAAACCCCGGTTTTTTTTTTGCCCCTTTAAATTTCCCACCTGTGTGCTATAAAAAATTGCTTTTTTAAAAAAATTTACGGGGATGTTTGCATCTTTGAACAAAGCTGGCTGCCCCAAAAGTAAAAAACAAAAAAAACTATTCTTTATTTTTTTTGTATAATAAAACCGGAAATTTTTTTGGGCCACCTTTCAATTAAACCTGTGGTGACTATAAAATTGCTTTTTTTAAAAATTTACTTGGATGCTGGCCAATGTACAAAGCTGGGTGCGAAAAAAGCCCAAAAAACACTACCCCCCCTGTTATTTTTTCGAAAAACACACGTATTTTTTTGGCACCTTTAAATTTCCCCTTTTTGGGGGACAAAAGAATTGCTGTTTTTAAAAAATTTACTTTATCTGAAATCAATGCCCAAATTTGGGGTGCGCAAAAGTAAAAAAACACTTTATCTTTTAAAGTTTTTGGGTAAAATACAGGGTTTAATTTTTTGCCCCCTTTTCAATTCCCCTTTGGGGTGACTATAAAATTTCCCTTGTTTTAAGTTTTTACGGGGTTGCCGCGTCAATAACAAAGCTGGGCGAAAAGTCAAAAAAACGAATTTTGTTTTGTTTTCATAAACACGAAATTTTTTGAAACCTTTAAATTTCCCGGGGGGTGCCCAAAATTTGCTTTTTTAAAAGTTTTTACGGGGATGCTCCCCGGTCAATGAACAAAGCGGGGTGCGAAAAAGAAAAAAAAAACACGTATCTGTTATTTTTCTTAATACACAAATTTTTTTTTGCACCTTTAAAATTCCCACCTGGGGTGACTATAGAGTTGCTTTTTTAAAAAATTTTACTGGATCTGCGCCCAATGAAAAAAGCGGGGTGCGCAAAATCAAAAAAACACATCTGAAGTTTTCGTATAAAATTACCCCAAAATTTTTGGAAACATAAAAACCCGGGTGCTGACTACAATTGCGGGTTTGGGAATTTAACTGCAAGGGATAAAACAACACAGGTAAAGGGTAAAATTGAAAATGAACACCTTCTAAAAGTATACTGTTTAATAAAATGGATTTTCCCACCTAACAAAGAAAACCCTGCATTACTAGAAAATGAATGTATCCAAAAATTTTCAGGCGGGCCCAATATCCAGGAAATTTTTTCATACAAACTTTTAATAATAAAGGAAATTGCAGGCAATTTTCCCTAAGTACCTTGGGTAAATTTTTAAATCCAGTGTTTTTTATAGATAAAGCTTTTTCTGTTTTTCCCCCTACCCCCGGGCCCCCCCCCCCCGCCCCCCCCCGTCCCTTTTACACGGTAGATGCTGGCTTTAAAATTCCTAGCTAATTTAACAAAAAATTTTCAAATCCCCAAATCAAACCCAAATTGGAAGGATCACAGCTAAAAGTAGAGGTTTCTTTTTATCAGAAATAGACAAAATTTTGCTGAGCTTTTGGCCACAGGCAGAGGGGCACCCCCTTTTCCTATGAGACGCGGGAAACACAAGGGTTTAAAACGGGAAACCTGTTCTATGTAATACAAGGTATGTGTTTTTTTCCAGCCAACCCGCAACCCTTTAACACACCCCAATCTTTGACCTTCCCCCACACATCTACCCCGGGCCTATTCTGTAACCCTGTTTTGTTTGGCTTCCAAAAAATTACAAAGCCCAAAAAGGGCGCATCTTAATAGATGACCACAAAATTTTTAACCCCCTTAATTATCGCATGATCAAAATTTTTCATCACCAAAAAACCTTGCTAAAATTTCAAATTTTGTCGTAAAAATCGCCCCAACCTAGTCAAAAGCTTATATACATGAAATTCCACAAATAAGGGGCATACAAGATCAAAAAACCCTCATATGGAGCCCCCTCTCAAAACCAGATCTATCTTTTTTTCCTGTTTCGATTTTTACATAAATTTAAACGAAAAATTTTTTTTCTTTTTGGACAAGATTGGTTTTAAACCAGCGGCGGGGCGTTAAAGGTTCTCCGTGGGCGCCCAGCCTTGCCAATATTTTCTTTGGAATTTTTTGAAAATTCTCACGTTTACACAAGTTTTTGGGGGCCCGGCCCAATAGTTTTGGGGCCCTGCTTTTAGGGTGGGAACGTTTGTTGCTTTTTTGGAGAGGCAATGAAAAAAGAATTTAATGATTTTATGCATAATAAATTTTTCGGTACATCCGCAATTGTATTCACATTAAAAAAAATCAAGAAACCATCAACTTTTTAGACTCACTAAAAAAAGGGAGGTACAATTTACCCAACAACATTTTATTCAAAAAAAAATTTGAAAAAAAAACCCACTTACTTGATATCATAGCCCAACATGCCCAAGCGCATTAATCCCAAATCCCCAAAGGGACAATTCTTAAGGTCTAGACAAAATTTTTTTCCCAAATGAAGTTATCAACAAAAAAAAAGGGGAAGTTAATTGGGAAGTTTCCCAAAGGGGCTACTCGGAGGAGATAGTCTCGAAGATAGGTGAGGAGGTGGGTTCCCTGTCACGCAATGAAGCGCGGGCCCCTAAATCTAGAGAGAGCGATCATAGATGTGGATACATCTCAGTGTATGATTCTCATGCCAATTTAGTTAGGAGAACCATTAGGAAATATTGGCATTTATTGCAAAAAGATCAAAAATATGGCCACTTGTTTAAGGCTTATCCTAAGTTCATTTATCAGAAAGGGAAATCCATCGGTAATTTCGTTGTACACTCTGATCTTAAAAAGAAGGTTAGCCACCAGCAATTTTTTCAGACTCAGAAGAGGGGTACTTACCCCTGCCTTGCGTGCCAAAATTGTAATGGCATAATAAAGGGCCATCACATTGCCCATCCAACACAGCAACCGTCCTATTTGGTAATCACTTGCAAACCAGTCAACGTTAATATTTGCTTAAATGCATGTGGCAAATGTTACGTTGCCAAAATAAGGATGATACGTATCGTCAACGACACAACTCAAATTGTTTATATAAAATCTCGATATGGGAAATTCCCCGTAATTTTGACCAGCATTCAGGATAAACAACAATAACAAAAATAGTCTGTGAATAAGGGTCGCTAGACACTTATTAGAATGCACATAATGTTTTCATTTGCGCTGGTGTGTCTTAGAGTCATGATTCACCTATGCAGTACTTACTTGCGGCTTTTTACACGCAATATTTGATAAATCGATGTAGCCCTAGTCCCAAAGGCTTAATGAATGTGGTTAGTATTTTGTTAATTGAAATTGTTGTAATTTATTCTCCCCCCATATGGGGTTTTCCCTATTTTGAAATAGTTAACAATAATGTCAATATAGATATTTAAGATGTAATTGTTTATTAATGTTTGTGGAGTTAAATAGTATCACCGTACTAGATATATTTTTAATTTATATTGTAGCTATTAGGTTTCTTGAATGTGGTTTTTCTGTGTTACATAATAAGCTTGTTTAATTACTTTCACCTGCACTCAGAGGGATAAATAGGTAGCGTATGTAGAATCCTTCTCACACTTGAGAAAGGGGGCGTGGTTATCCCCCGAAACGTCGTGTGTGTTTTCTTATGGAGGACATCTCAACCGGCGGCTCCTATGATCTCTGCTGAAAGTGGTTGAAATTACCGGACACTTATGGCGGATACTTGCCGGTCTTTGGGACATTAAACCTCATCGAGGATTCCAGGATACATTTTCCTGAATTGTTACTATTTATATTGAAAAGTGCATATATTTGAGCTAACGTTTGATAATAGCATTATTGGCGAATATTGTTCTAAAGTTAAAAGAATTAAAAATATATAAAAAAGCAAAAAGAATATTTTTTCTTCACGGCATATTTTTATAATATATATCAGCTTTCATGCAGGGGGGGTCCTGCTAATGCCGTGCTTGTAACCATGGAGTATTAGTGCTATTTTTATTCTTCAAAAACAAGCTTGTTCATCAAGGGGTTAATAAACAACATTGGTGAGTGCCGAGAATTTAAGTTTTTTGTTCTCTTGATTTATAATAATATCCTATTTAGCAATGTTTGCACAAGCACGCTTTGAACAAATAAACATTGATTCTACTTTCCTATTCTTACTCAAAAGGAGAGAGCTGCTTCTACCGTGGTATATCACATGGGTATGAAGTGCGACATGTCCAAAAATTTTCATTGCCCCAGCAGTTTTTAGGTGCATTTAATCAGCGTAAAGTGTGCCTGAAAGTACGATCCTTTAAAAAATCTGTCATCTGGTATACCTTGCAAAGTAAACTTAATGCGCCTAAAAAGGTGCATTGCGCGATTGAGGTGCATAGCCTGTCACTGCTAGTGTATTTAATGCATCTATTAAATACATGCATCTGTTACTGAGGCGCATAATGTATTATTACTAGTGTATGTAATGCGCCTCAATATGCATTGTATTATGGAGACGCACAGCTTATCATTGCTACTGTATTTTATGGTATATTACAGTTCATTTATATCGAGAATATGGTGTAAAAAGTTTTTTTGGTGCGAAATACACCAAACTATGGCGCATTCATATTGGGACATGTCGCCTTAACTCTTTTTGTCCCTATATAGAGAAAAGGTTGAACAGAAAAGATCAGTTTAGAAGATTTCGTCACCTCTCATCTTAAAAGAAATAAGCAGAGAAAAACAGAAATAGAGAGATGGGTAAAGGGAAGGACACAAATTATTGAATTGTATGTATGGTATAACTTCTGCAATGTTATTTTGTCAGTAGCATTGTGAATAAATTGTACTACTGCATCAGTTGCAAAAAAAATATTCAAATAAAGTATTAGAATTCTAAGCATGGTGGTTGTAATTTAGTTTTATTTCAGAAGCCTAGTAGCACGCATAAGCAACACCTTTAAACTGCTTTAAAATTTGCATATTGCAACACCATCAGCAGCAGCCTGAGACACTTACAAACTTTTGCATATTAAGAAGGAAAATTTCACAGACATAAGATTTCACTCAGAAGATAAAATGTAGAAGCCGAGAAATAGAGAGGGAGAGAGAGAATGAAATAGAAAAATATGTTACCATAGACCAAACTGTATAACAGGAAAATGGAGTTTAATAAACCACCTGACACTATAACTATACAGTCCAACAATAAAAACTTTCACAATCAGTGTGACTTTCAAAGAATTACGACTTGCTTGCTCTTAATCTACCAGGAAGGAATTAAGAATCTTGTCATTTATAGTCAGGGTGCATATATTATGTCTGTGTCTGATCATGGTTATTTCTCATGAGGTACAAAGAATGTTCAATACAACTACTGTGGCATTTTCAGGAAACCGTGTTTTTATGTTATTATGAATATTCTTTGAAGGATGTTGTAGCAGATGAGCAATGCAGTTACAGAGTGTGAGTATTGCAAGTTTGTAACAAGTATAATAACTCTGGCATTTAAAGAAATGTCACCAAGTCTGCTGTTCATTGCCATTTACTTTTTTAAGGTGACTTTTAAAAGTGTTCCACTAAAATCTACACAGCTTTTGGGTGCCTGAGAAATTTGACTTTTTGCAATCTTTTTAATTAGTGTCAAGGTTGATCTTTAGAGTCTTTTGGCAAAATACATTGTTATATTCAGCACAAACAGTGCCAATAAATTATTTGGGGAAAAAGAGTGTAATTCAATAAGACTTCAAGTTGAGCTTTAAAAGAAAAACATTTTCGATATTGTGCCTATGTATTGTGTATATATGGTGTACATTTTATTGATGTATTTAAAAAAAAAAAAAAAAAAAAATTACTTCAATTGCCATTACTGAAGTTTTATCTGAGACAAAAGGGCAAAGATTCATCGGAATTCAAAGATCTTGTAGCCTTGGTAGATGTTACATTATCTTCCAGAGATCACTCTTCTGTTCTTGGAGGGGGAATAAACTGACAGTTCATCTAGGTGTGAAACATAAATGGCAAATAAGTGTAGAACAAGTAATATACCAGGTCAGGAGAGTGAAACATCTTTATGTAGCCCAGGCTCAAAAGCTTTATTATAATAAAAAAAAAAATTGATGGGTATTAAGTATGGAAAGTAATATGTGTGCACTAAATTGTTACTTTACTTTGAATACTTAAGGCAACATATATGAAAACTGTTTAGATCGAAGACTTTCTTTGTTGCCCATAGCAACCAATCAAAGTGCCCCTTCCTTTCATTTCATACAGTGCTCTGGAAAAATGAAAGAGGAGATCTGATAGGCTGCTGTGGGCAACAAAGAAAGTCTTAGACCTAGAGAGTTTTCATACATGTCCCCCTTGGTGTATGTTCACATGGCATAACTGCGGCGCGCATTTTGCCACGTATTTATGCTTAATATGTGGCGAGATGCACGTCGCAGTTACGGTAATCCATAGCTCTCATAGAGAACTATGGATTACACCTTTTCCCCTGCGCGTACAATATGATCGCGCCTTGCTCCCTAAACACACGATGTATTGCGGCGTGCGCTATACGCGCCGCAATACATCATGAGAACATACCCTTAGTCTTTTGCATTCACACTCTTTGTTGAATTTGCCTCAGTAGACACACCTGAATTGTATGTTTTACAGTAGAACTTTTTCTCATTTGGAGCCCCACTAGCCAGAATATAGTGAGCCCTGGGTTTCATCAGCGGTTGAAGTGCATATGAAAACTTATTGATTTGTCTCCTTTACTCACAGTAATACCAAAATAGGAACAAAAACACTCAGTTGTGACTGTGCAACCTTTTGGCAAAAGTTCCGCAACTGTAACACATGCACAACTGAGATACCTTAACAATAAGTAAGGAGCATCAGTTTGAAATGTAGTTATTTATTAGACGACAAAGCCTTCATTTCATCTGTTTATTGACAAAATATAGTAACAATCTTTACGTATAATGGTATCCTATAGTATGGTATCCGACTGTTACTAGTCCATAGTAATTCATCCTTACATACTAATGTCTGCCATAAGCATTATTTACTATAGCTTAGGAAACATACAAATATTTTTAGTATTACATGAATAATCATGTAAATACCTACTAAAAAAGTATATTGGAATGAACATCAGGATATTCTTTTCTGTAAGTGACATTGATTATTTTTCCTGATCCAAAGGGACACAATAATGGTCACAACACAATAAGCTTCTGTGAACCACAAAAAGTTGTACACAAAAACAAGTATTCTTTCTATCTATCTATCTATCTATCTATCTATCTATCTATCTATCTATCTATCTATCTATCTATCTATCTATCTAATAGTTCTATACAGTGGGTTGCAAATGTATTCATACCCCTTGAACTATTCCTCATTTTTAAAAGTCACAGCCTCAAACTTAAACATATTTTATTAATATTTCATGTGACAGAGCAACAAAAATTAGCAAGTATTTGTGATGTGTTAAAAAATTATATAAGCTTTTCCAAATTTTTGCACATTAAAAAATGTAAAAGGTTTAGGTTCAAATATATTAAGCTCTAATCAAATACCCCTAAATAAAATCCAGTGTGACCAATCACCTATAGAAGTCATCTAATTAGTAAATAGAGTACATCTGTATGCAATTTATTCTCAATATAACTATAGCTGTTTTGTGAAGGTTTGTAAAGGTTTGTTAGAGAACATTAGTAAACAAACAGCATCATGAAAACCAAGTAACATACCACACAGCTTAGGGATAAATTATAGCAAAGTGTATTGCAGGGTTAGGTTTTAAATAAAATATCCCAAATTCTGAACATCTCATGGAGCACTGTTCAATCTATCATCCATAAATAGGAGTATGACACAACTGCCAACCTACCGAGACATGACTGTCTACCTAAACTAACAGCCCAGACAAGCAGAGCACTTATTAGTAAAGCAGTCAAGAAGCCCAAGGGTACTCTACAGATGCTGCAGAGATCCACAGCTAAGGTGGGAGAATCTGTCCACAGGATAACTATTTGTGTACTCCCCAATTTTGACCTTTATGGAAGAGTGGCAAGAAGAAAGCCCTTTTTGAAAGCAAGCTATAAGAAGTCCCATTTGCAGCACAGTGAAATCATTTACATCAAAGCATGTTCATGTGTTACAGTGGCCCAGTCAAATCCCAGCCCTAAATCCCTTTGATAAGCTGTGGCATGACATGAAAATTGGAAAACTCCAGCCTCTAGGTGTGCAAAGCTGGCATAGGCATCCCCCAACAGACTTGCAGCTATTGCAGCTAAAGGTGGTTTACATAGTATTGATTCCGGGGAGGGAGCTGAATACATATGTGTGCCATACTTTTTAGTTTTTGTAATTTTTTTAAAATTTGGAGACACACATATTTTCTTAATATTTCACAAATACTTTCTAAAATGCATTTAAAGGGGTTTTACCACAACATTTCAGGGGAGGGAGCTGAATACATATGCGTGCCATACTTTTTAGTTTTTGTAATTTTTTTAAAATTTGGAGACACACATATTTTCTTAATATTTCACAAATACTTTCTAAAATACATTTAAAGGGGTTTTGCCACAACATTTCATGTTTTCCTGTCCTCTCAGTTTTCAGTGTCTTCAGAGGTTTGTTTGTAACTAAATATAGTGACAGCTGCTTTGTAATTAATAACGCTCCTCAAGTTGTTGAAACTGTATTATTTGCTTGGTTTTAAAGTCCACTATACCTGCTATTCTGAAAAGTTTTCTACCATACCATGGTTTCATAGAGAGCTTACCTATCCCATCCAGAAATAGTGGGTTAGACAAAAATTAGGTCAGAGCCGAAGAGGCAGAACATAGGTTAAAGCGTTTTGCACAGCGTCTCCACACCTCCGTGGTCAAGTTAATAGGACCTAATAAGGTGTTGTCCAGCTGAACATTAGATGTAGCCCATAGAAGAGAGTTGGGGTGGACAGGCACCATCCATAATTTTTCTATTTCCGCCCACCTAGAATAGGCAAACATGGATGACCCAGCTGGAATCCGTCTAAGCTGTGTAGCCCAATAATATATGATGATATCAGGTACTGCAAAGTCTTCTTCAAAGTGCGTGGCTACCATAATCATTCTTGCTATTCTATGGCATCCATATGCCCAGATAAAATAAAAAAACGAGGCCTGAAGTGTTTTTAGTTCTGTTATTGGGACTGGAATAAGGAGGGTCTAAAAACAAATAGAGTAACTTTGGTAATAGTGTCGTTTTGACAGCAGATATTCTACCCAGCAGAGAGAATCCTATAAAGAGTCAATAAAGTCCTAATCTCCTGATATAGTGCAGGAAAATTATGGGTATACAAGGAGTTATATGAGCTTGTCAATTTCACTCCTAAGTATTTAATATTATTATAGTAATAATTGGCCTTCAGAACTTCTAATTCCCTTTGAGGTAAATTTATAGGGAGGGCTTCCATCTTAGTAGTACACCAACACATTTAGGAAGTTAGTTAAAAGTAAATGTAGATTTGGGAAGTTCACATGCAGTGAGGTCAATGATAACAGTATGTCATCTGCAAAAAGTGATACTTTAATTTCTCAATCTCTAATTTTCACTCCCTTTATATTCGGGTTGAGGAGGATGACAGACTCAAGTGGTTCCACACACAATAAGAAAAGCAAAGGAGACAGAGGGCATCCTTGAAGTTTTCCATTAAATATGTGGATCAAAGGAGACATACTATGTGGGAGCCTAATTGTAACAACGGGGACCAAGTAGAGCATTTGCAAAGCTTGTAGAAAACCCCATATTTAAGAAAAGGTGCAGGGAGTAACCAGGTATGTGCCTCTTAAAATAATATATCTCCTTTGGGGGGGTGATAATGGATTCAGATACCTGGTAGGGCCGGTCATGAAACAATAGAATCACTACTCCTGCCCATTTTTGTTCCATAGAAGGTGCATAACTAATTGTAAATAACCCTTTAGCAAAATAGAAGGTGGCCTCTTTGTTGAAATGGGTTTCCTGTACAAAAGCTATTTCAGCTTTAAGGTTTTTAAGCTCTGTTAATAGAAGGCGGCATTTAATGTTAGTGTTAAGGCCCTTGGCATTAATGGATACAATCCTAGCCATAGTAATATGAGTCAACTATAGAGCACAAAAAGATACCTTCAGATCTGGTGATTGCAAGGGGTGACCTAAATCCAAAGCCACAAAACACATGAGGCTGGGGGAAGACACATTAGTGACATATAACAGATAAACTCTTGATATAGCATAACAGCTTTTATACAAGAATCTCGTAAAGAAATATACCAGAGATTAAGGGAGTAAAATAAGTAAGTGGAGTAAGGGAGAAAAATATCAAATACAATCGTTAACTATTCGTAAAAAATAGAACAGTAAGTATACAATTCAGTGACAACAAAAATATCTCTCAACTACTAAGTCCCCTAAGGAGGGAGAATGTAGTGAACACTACTGAGAGGTCTTTAAGGGCCCTTATCTAAAGGCCCATCAGTAAAAGAGACGAGAAGGTCAGGAGAATAAAGAAGGATTGGAGGAGAAAGAGGGAAAAGAAAAAAATGGAGGAGGATATAGGAAGGGGCACCTCACTGGCCCCTTCATCTTTATGCTAATGGGGGCTATGATGCAAGTAGATCCAATGGGATAAAAAAAAGGCAAAACCAGGTTTCATTTTAAAAAACATGCTAACTAGGCAATACATTTTGATAATTAAACAAAAGCAGAAGGAAGTGAATTTAAAATATGTAAATATATTTTTCCTTTTGAAGGTGGTCCTATTATGATCAGTCAAGTCAGCAGTGTACATCCAGAGATAATCCCCTAGATCCCTGAGGCGATTGCCTTTTTCTTCCTGCTCGGACCCTCTGCAACACCACTGGTGGAGATAGAGGTGGGAGTTCAAGTTCCCAGCCTGGAATATCTGGGGATTCGGATACAAATGAAGAACAAAAGTGTTGGAGGCCCGCATGTGTCTTAAGAACAGTAGTTTTTCCATCTTTTGTGGTGATCTATTATCAAGGTCCTCTAGGTGTCGATTGAAATCTCTGATTGTTTAAGCTTGCAGAGACAATTGAACTTGGAGGTCTGACACATAGGACCTGGTGTCATTGTGTGTTTTCTCCATTTCATCCTCTCTATCTGTAATAGCTTTTAGGTCGATCTGCACAGCTGCTAACTCGTCCTACACGTCTCTTTAATTTCCACTACTAGGGCCTTAAAGTCATTTTTTGTAGGAAGGTGACTAAGGTACAATTTCCAATCTGGGGCTTGAGATATTGATGGCCCATTGGTTTCAGATGGTCAATGGCCAATGATTCAGAAGAAGAGCTCCATTGAGCCATTCTGTCTGGGTAAGTAGAAGTGAGAAAATACCCACAATGTTGTCTGTGGGGTCCGACCAAGGTTGTGATTTGGGACCTGTTTGGCCCAGTTTCTTCTGAGTACCTGGGGTTTTGTTACTCTTGGAGGCATTGTAGATAGTGTTGAGCGATTATTATCGACAAAGTTTAAATCGGCACAGTTTTTATGGTGATCGGATTTTTTAGATCATGCGATAATTTAGGATAAAATCTGTGCATCATCTATTAAAGATCGCGCCTTTTTTGGCGCTTCTGTCATTTTGGCGGCCAGCAAATCAGCTTACAATAGAGCAGGGTGAGATGTGTGTGCGAAGTCTTTACTGGGATGTGTATGGTTGCGATTGGCTGGAAAAATCACATGACCTCATTTTACATAGAACAGCCCTTCCTGTTCAGCCTCAGTGTCTCTCAGCGTCTCATAGCAGTAGGACGTGCGCTCTGCGTGTGTCCAAACAGCTCAGCGAAATTATTTATTTTTACAGAGAAAACCTCTACTATTGTGTGATCCTTACAATTTGTTGATTAGGATTGGAAGTTTTATGTAGTTAGCTAGAGAATTTTAAGGGATCTACGCTGTAAAGTCACGGGGGGGCGGGGTGTTCATTTTCAAATTTTCCCCCTCCCCTTTTTTGATATATCCACCTTCACTTAAATTTTAATCCCGTTTTTTAGTCACCCAGGTGAATTGAAAGGGGCAAAAAAAAATTTTTTTTTTTTTCGAATACATAAAGATACGTGTTTTTTGATTTGGCGCACTACAGCTTTGTTATTGAGGCAGTTGACTTAAATTTGAAACCCGCAATTTATAGTACCGGTGAATTGAAAGGGGGCCCAAAAAAATTTGTTTTACGAATACATAACAGTTTCGTGTTTTTTGCATTTTGCCCCGTCTAGATTTGTTTATAGAAACTTGCACTTAAAATTGATCAGCAAATTTTTTTTCACCCAGGGAATTGAAAGGTGCCAAAAAAATCTTGTTTATACGAATACATAACGATGGTTTTTTTTTACTTTGGGGCACTACAGCTTTGTTCATTGAGGCAGCTTGCACTTAAATCTGTAAAAAGCAAATTTTTAGTCACCCCGGTGAATTTAAAGGGCCCCAAAAAAAAAATTTTATTTACAAATACATAACGATAGTGTTTTTGACTTTTTCCCAGTCCGATTTGTTGTGACCCCTTAAAAGTTAAATTTAAATCCAGCAATTTTGTTTGATTAGGGGTTTTGAGAATACGTGTTTTTCCCGTTTTTTTAAGAGCTTTCCAAAATATCCCATACCTTCTCAAATTTTTTATTTTGAACATGGAGGAAATTTAGGTGGTAAGCGAGAAAAGAGGGGGGGGTAGCCGGGAGGTAGAGGTCGAGAAAAGGGTTCCCCTTCAGTGCTGGCGACAACACGCATGCCGCGATCGTCAGTTGCGGACCGTCGGGCCCGTTATTGGGTCAGGGCCCTGTAAATTCGTAACAAAAAGCTCCCCAATTGTCTTCAGTGTTAATGAAAACTGCATCCAGCAGTCTTACCCCCTCGTCCCCCCAGTCACGGCCACAAATGTCGTTTGCTCATCGCACCCGTCCAACATGAAGCACCCCCCAAATGTAACTGTGTACCATACTGGGGAAAACCCCATTTTCTGAAGACCTCTTTGTGACAAAATGGGGTTTGGGGGTTAGAAGGCATGTCAAAAGATCAAGGGATGATTTGTCTGCTTGACCCCCAGTTATGATGCCATCAGAGGAGGATAAAGGAACCCGGTCAATCGGAAAAAATCCCGGGCGGCGGCAACCCTTGCGTGCCCCTTGCTTGTAGCCCGCAGCTCCGGATGCAGAATGTCGGGAAACGAGAAGTCACCTGTGTTGATGATGATGATGAGAATTGCAGATCCATCGTGGTTTTTTCACGAATTTGTTTGCGAGGCTTCTCGCTGGACGAGGGGGAAGACGATGGGGTTTGTGTCAGTAGGGTCCTGCCTCAAAAAGGGAAGGGAAAGGGCGGTCGCAGAAGTCCGCTGATATGATTCCGCCGCCAGGGTCCGGGGAAAACCCCGCCCCTCGTTATCCCCGGGGTCAAAAGGCCGGGAAGTCTCAAGCCGGGGCCTTTTTTGAGCAACCCTTGTTTCACCCCACGTGTATATCCCGCCTTTCCCGTAAAAGCATAAGTGAGGCAAGAACCCTTAGGGGGTTTAAACCCCAAAACCCAAAATGTCTAGTCCATGCAGCGAAGCATGAGTTGAAATGGAGGCAACATTGGCCCAAAAAAAGGCCAGACCAAACCCCGGGCCCCCAACCACTGTCACACCCTCTGTCTCCCCTCCCCCTTCCGCCCCCCCAAAGGTTCCTCAGCTGCCCATGTCCTCAAAAGTCTGATCGGGGTCAGCCCCCGCTTCACCCCACCGTTGGGCCGAGTACCACCAGCACCACCAGAGACCCATCCTACCTTTCCTCCCGCGAATTTGACGACCTCCACGCTGTACGCGGCCAGTTAGCACCCACCCTTCTGTCTTCCAGGTTTGGGGCGAAGAAAATTTTAAACCCCAAACCATCCCAAACCCAAAAAGCCTGATTTAAAATTGTCAGGTTTTTGGCCTTGGAAAGGTTCCCTTTTCCTTGGGTGGAACAGAGGGGTTCCGCCACCCCGGGAAAAGCGCCCCTGCCCTGGCCACCCACTTGTCATCAAAAATTTTCAAGCACGTTGTTGATCTGGGGGGGGAAAAAAAGCCCATCTGACCCCCGACACATGGTTTAGTAAGAACCCAAAGGTGCATATCTCTGTGACAGTCACGGGGTGAGCTGGGTGGATGTTTTGGTGGTGACGGTGGTCTCAGGCTCGGCGCACGCTTTAAAAAAACCGCAGGGATGGTGCGGGTTTTTTCCTCAAGGTTTTCTGGTGGGCTTCGTGCCCGAGAAAACCAGGCCGTTTGAATTAATCTGTCTTAAAGACCGTCCCACACAGGTCAGGAGCTGGGACGGCCTCCGCAACGAGAGAGGCTGGCTGGGTGCCAAAAATCTTGTGCCTGGCAAGGTGGTGTGCAAAAAGGGGAAAAATCTGGGGGCCGCCTTAAGTCGGTGGTGGAGCACATCCTTGCCTGGCAAATGTCATAACCTTGTCGTCCAGAAATTTCTAAAGAGCTCCCCGGGTTTGGGACTGCCTGGGGGGAAGGCTCGAATTTAAAGTTCGCATTTGCCGTTCAACCCTACTTCGTCCGCCTGCTGCGTTTGCGCTCGGCTCGGTCCCGTCAAACCCTCTCATTGTTGCGTGGAATTCCACCCTCCACATGCTCCAAACGATTGTGGCAGCAGCGAATGCCATTTCGCAGTCGAATGAACCCTGGCCCAAGCAGCGGTGCGGACCTCGGGGTGTTGAGCCACCGGGATGGAGGGAGGGGAAGAGTTTACCATCCTTGCCCGTTTTGAAGAAGCCACCCAAAATGTCAGGAGACAATGCCCTTGTAGCATGAGCTTGGGGTTTATCTTAGTTCTGGAACGATCGTTTTGGAAAACTTGAAAAACAGGTCCCGCCCGCGCGGAGGGGAGCGGACACGATGCGGACCGAAACCTTTTTCTCAGTCAAATCACAAGGCCCGCAGTTTACAATTTTCGGTCTTCATTAGGCAGTGGGTTTGGGGGGCCAGGCTTTGTGAGGGACGCATCAGCTTTAGGGGGGATCATCTAGGCAAGTCGGGCTGTTTTGAAGCTGTGGGGGCGTGGAGGAGGAGGAGGAGGGGTTATTCTAGACACGATGTTACGACGTCCCTCCTTGGAAAGAGGTTGGCCCCCGAATTTGAGGGGGAGGAGGAAGTGAGGAAAATCAGTTTGTAGTGCCCCTCGACCCAGAGGTTGGGAAAACAAGGCTCCCTTTTCACCCTGGTGTTTTTGGGTGTCCCTTCCCCCAAAAAATGATCTCGCATTAAGGCCCTCAAAATGAACAACAGTTACTGGGTGGCCCCCCCTGGGTCCCCGGTAAAAACAAAATCAGATTTCCCTTTCCCCCCACCCAAAAAAAAGGTAAAAGCAGGAAATGGAGACCTTGCTGATTGATCAACTGGAGAATCTGTTCGCTGCCTCACGTTCCCAATTGTCACGGGGGAAAAAAACATCACGACGGCAGCAGAGAGTGCCAAGGAGCGTAGAGGCAGGGATGGTTTGGGAGAAGCCTAATGGGTGACTTGGCAATTTTGTTTACCACCTCACCAAGCAGCATTTCGGGCACAATCCCAAAAACAGAGACCCGCTTAAGATCATGGTGCCGCTATCTGGTAAAACCCATGTTTTTTTATGTTTCCGGCCAATGATTCTGGGTATCCAAAAAAAGGGCGAAATTGGGCCCCAGCTCGTCGCACGCATGAGGTTTTTGTCTGCCCAGCACCCGCTATATTGAGGGCCTTCAGCCGCGGAGGAGTCTTAAAGACAAACGCATCCGGCTTTTCCCCAGTAATTTTGGATCGTTTTTCTTTCATCAAGAGAAAAAGGGATGGATTTGTGATGTTGTGGCCCAAATTGCCGAGGTCAGATTGTTTTCCCGGGCTATTCAATTTCCCCTTTTAAAAAGAAATGGTCCTCTTGAAAAAATTTTTTTTAAAATGTCTTTCTTACTCAATTTTTATTTTTTTCCACAGTTCATTTTGCTGTTTTGCTGTGAGGAGAGTAAAAAACGTAAAGGTTTTATACAAAACGTATTCCCTTTAAATTACTTTTATCTTTAGAAGTTTTCGCATTGTCAATGGTTTTGAGGCATGTTGCGTGGATAAGTTAATTTTTGCCTTTTGGGAAAAGAATGTGGTTTTAAATGGTTTCTGCCTCACAATTTTTAATAGTGGCTGAGAAGTATTTTTTATAATTTTTTTGGGGTCTGTAGCTGTGAGATACGCAAAAATCATGGGGCCTTTGGGAAAGAAATGGGGCTTTAAGTGGCTTTCTCCCCCACAAATTTTTTAAAAGTGGTGAGAAGTAATTTTTTTTAATTTTTTGGGCAGGTGCTTTGAATGCAGCAATACTATAGGTCCTATTATAAAAAATGTTGTTTCTACAGAACATTTGTTCTTCACAATTGCCCAAAAGTGGCTCAAGGGTCATGTTTTTGAATTTTTTGGGGGCATTTTGCTTTGAATGCAGCTTACTACAGGTACTATTATAAAAAAGTTGTTTCTAAAAGACATTTTTTCTTACATTGCCAAGTGTCAAGGGTATGCTTTAAATTTTTGGGGCATTTTGCTTTGAAGCAGTATATAAGGCCTATTATAAAAAAAGTTGTTTCTACAGACTTTGTTCTTCAAAATTGCCCAAAAGTGGCTCAAGGGTCTTTGCTTTGAATTTTTGGGGGCTTTTGCTTTGAATGCAGCTATATACGGTCCTATTATAAAAAAATGTTGTTTTAACAGACATTTGTTCTTCACAATTGTCAAGAGTGGCTCAAGGGTGATGGTGCTGTCAGAAACAGAATTTGGTAGGCATGTTAATGGACACATATGCAAAATGACTTGTTTTTGAAAGATCTTTAACATAGCTATAATCCTGTATTAAGACAACCATTTAATATAATTAAAAAAAGAGAAACAAAGCATGGGGGGTTTCCCAAATCCTATTTTTAAAAGGTGTTTTATAGAATTAAAATACTAAAAAGCTTGTATGTACAAAATAGCGGGTTTAAAAAAATTCCTCTGAATTGTACAAGGAGGTACAGGAAAACTTGACCAGATGTAGGTTTTTCAGAGGACATGGAGTATGGAGCACGGGACAGAGAAAAAAGTACAGGGGGCCCATTTCCTCCAGCACTTTGGGAGTAAAATGGGGAAAAAAAATGCCAAGAAAAAGGGCCCCGGGGGGAAAAGGAGCTTTAAACCCACTAGTTTTTCCCCAAAATGAAGCTAAATTGGCCCGCATTTAATACGGGGGGGAAAGCGTCCCCAGGACGGGAATTTTATATTTTCCAGTGAAATTTAAAAGGGTTTTGGGTTTTTAAAAAAGACTTTCTATTTCCGGCGCTTTTTAATCTGGGGGTTTCAGACGGGTTTTAAATTGGTCATTCTCCCGGTACGGGAAACAGATATGTCAATGCCCAGGGGAAAATTTAAAATGGGGGTTTGGAAAGGGACCCCTTTTTCCGGATTTTTTAAAAATTGGGGGGGTTTCGGCGGTTTTGGGGGATCTGCTGTCCCCCAGGACGGTTTTGTAAAATGTCCAGTGAAATTTAAAATGGGGGTTTGGGAAAAGGACCCTTTTCCCGGCATTTTTGAATTGGGGGTCATGAAAGGTTTGGGGTCATTGGTGGGGCCCCAGGACATGTTATAGTCAATGTCCAGTTCAACTAAAATGGGTGGTTGAAAGACTCCTTTTTTTCCGCACTTTTAAATCTGGGGGTCATTGCAGGTTTGGGGCTCATGCTGCGTTCCAGGGACAGGGATATTGCAATGTCCAGTTTCAAAGTATGAGATAGTTCAAAATTCATGATGTGCCTTCTGGCACTTTTTAATTTTGTGGGGTGATGCAGGTTTAAGGGGTCATGTTGCTGTGGTACAAGGACAGGGATAGTGAATGGTGTGTGATTTTTTTTCTGTGGCATTTTATAACCTAAGTGTGTAGGCTAAAGATGTAGTACGTTTTCAATCATTTGCTGTTGTGGATGTTAATTCCAGCTTCTCTCAGCCCTGTTTGGGTGTAAGAATGAAGGTGTTGTTTGGTCTCCGTGAGACCTTAATGGTCATAGCTCATAAATCTACTATCGACTATCGAGTTACTTGTCGATGATGGCTCGACTTCGACCATCGACTGATGTCGATGGCCAACGTAATCGCTCAACACTAATTGTAGATATAGGTTGTGACCTAAAAGAATAGCTGTGTACCTCGTTTGTTTGTCTGGTATGTGAAAGATATGTAGCTGACCTGCAACCACAGCCTGTGGTGGTAAGAATTTTTTAATGCTCTGCCAAGCATTTGGAAACAATTCAGTGGTCTTAAAGTTTACCACGGGGTTTCTGTCTAAACTTAGCCAGTTCAAAATTATAATTTTTTTTACTGTGTGTTTTTTTTTCTCTTATTTCTTAGCTCTGTCCACAGTCTCCTCTGTCACTGACAGCTTTTTTTTTTTTTTTTTTAATCTACCTTCCCTTTTCTCCCTTCGGAGCATTCCCTGTTGTTTCATAGTTAATATCAACAACACTGTTATTGCCAAACATGTGTTAGCGAATACTTGTTAGGGGATAGTTTTGCGGTTTTTTTAAAAATTTGCCACAATAGGTGTTTGGCACAGTGTGCACTTAATAGCAAGGGAGATGGTGAGCCAGAATGAAGATGGCGGAATCTCTCTGTCCCTGTTATTGGCAGGAAAAGTTGTGTCTTTATGCGGAGGTCTAAGAAGAGAGGTGTGATTAGTGATGGGCAAGATGGCTAATGCTATAATAACAGTGCCCCATTAAAAACACTCCAATAACTCCAGTCTCTGGGCTTCAGCTAAGCAGGATCCAAGCAGAGGGAGATTAAGCTCCAGGTCAGTCAGCCACCAACCCTATAACGCCAGTTCACAGCTGCGCAGTAACAGGAGGACATAGGTTGTGATGTGACTTAAAACAGTTCAGGTTAACGGCTAAGATAGCCCCCTACATCAGCTATAGGTGCTGGGAGAAGGACAACTATGCAGCCATTTCAGTCAATGCCAAGCCATGCCCAAATCATGTGTTTTAAGCAGAGGGCAAACATCTGAAAATAAGTTTTGGTGTAAACGTTCGAGTGGTAGTGGATGTGTGTGTCTTGGACCAACCACAGGCGATGGGTATTAAGACACGCCAGGGAGCGGAGGTCTAAGTAGTACTCGAGTTTTTCACAGAGTCTCTGACTCAAAGTGGGATGGACTTGCTGCGGGGATTTCTACCAGGTCGATACCCTGACGGACTTGCTTGCGGTGCTGCCGAGTGTGGCGTGTAAAGATTTGTATTTTTTTGTTTTTTAAGGCAGGCTTGTAATGAGGGACAGGCAGAAGGTCAGGACAGGCAGCAATGGTTCGTAGTCGGGGACAGACAGAAGGTCAGGACAGGTGGCAATGGTTGGTGGTCGAGGGACGGAGGCAAAAGGTATTGTACACAAGATAACGCAAGACACAATATGGAACGATTCCTCCTCAAGGGACAGGCACTAACAGAATTGTGGCAGGTGCCTGTTGTTGCCGCGTCGGGACGGAGGAAACAGGAGCTGCGCGGCGATGCGGGTGTGCTCTGGGAACCCGCCAACACGTGGGTTGGCAGGGACACGTAACTATAACCCCCTTTGGCCTCCCCCTATTTTGACCCGCATAAACCTTAGACAAGAGTGCCTGATCCTAGGATGTTCTCTCGGCTCCCTCGACCTTTCCTCGGCCCAAACCCCTTCCAGTCGACCAAAAAAATCATTCTCCCACTAACCGTCTTCTGGGCCAAATTTCTCTTGACGGGTAAAACATTGGTGGAGTCAGATACGGGAGACGGCCGGGGGACCACTTGACCGAGGATAATATGAGGTTATGGATGAATGGTTTCAACAGGGGACGTGGAAGGAGTTTGGGAATGGTGCATAGTAGGAGGGATAGTCGGAGCTTGTATGCCACGGATTGATGCGCGTGATGGACTTCAAAAGGGCCTTAAAAAACCGGGGGCCCAGCTTGTAGCTGATGGATTTTAAGCAGGACTACTGGCAAGACAGCCACACCTTATCCCCCGGAACAAAGGAAGGAGGGGGTCTCCTTTTCATTGTCCGCTTGGACCTTCATACGGGCCGAGGCCCGGAGCAGAGATTGACACATCTCCTTCCAAATGGCAGATAAGTCGTGGACCAGATTATCTACCGCAGGGACGTCGGTGTGAGCAGAGTGGCAGCAGAAAGGGTTGGGCGGGGATGCGACCGAAGGTCGATGAAGTAGGGGGATGCCCCCAGCGGAATCAGAGTCCAGAAGAATTTTATGAAAACTCTTGCCCATGGCATTGACGGACCATCATATTGTCTTGTGTGGTATACAAAGTTGTGCAGAGATAGGTACCCAGACTTGGTTCACTCTCTCCACTTGCCTATTTGATTGCGGGTGGTACGCGGAAGAGAAATCTAGACGAATTAAACTCCCCGATCCGATACAATATGTAGGGGAAGTCCATGCAGACAGAAGAATTGTTTAAAAAAGAGATTGGCGAGTCGAGGAGCAGAAGGGAGACCCGCCAAGGGAACGAAGTGTGCCATTTTTGAAAAACGGTCAGTGACCACCCAGATAACTGTATTACCATCAGAGTGAGGCAGATCGGTGATGAAGTTCATGGCAATGTGGCCCCAGGGACTGTTAGGAACCGGCAGAGGCTGTAGCAAACCCGCTGGTTTGAGGCGCTGTGATTTGTTGTGGGCACAGGTGATACAGGCTTCCACGAACTTCTTCACATCTTTAGCGAGATCGGGCCACTAGTAGAACCGGGAGATCAAAGAACAAGACTTCTGCACCCCAGGATGTCCAGCAATACGAGAGCAGTGGCCCCATTTCAGAATCCTTAGCCAGAGTGCAGGGTGCACATACGTCTTACCTGGAGGAGCACATTGGAGGGTTATGGGAGCTGCAGATATCAGACATTCAGGAGGTACGATGTGCCGAGCACCGGCCTCCTCTTCTCCACTTACGTCAGAGGCACGGGAAAGGGCATCAGCCTTGACGTTCTTCTCTGCAGGTCGGAAATGGATAACATAATTGAACGGAGCGAAGAACAGAGACCACGTTGCTTGGCGTGGATTGAGACATTGCGATGTCTGGAGGTAGAGGAGATTTTGTGGTCAGTGTAGATATTCACAGGATATTGAGCACCTTCACGGAGGTGGCGCCATTCCTCCAGAGCGAGCTTAATGGCCAGAAGCTCCCGATCCCCGATGGTATAGTTCCTTTCCGCAGGTGAAAATTTTCTGGAAAAGAACCCACAGGTCCGAGTCCTGCCTTTGGACCCCTTTTTGGTGAGGGACCGCCCCAGCCCCACGGAAGCGGGCGTCTACTTTCTAAGAAGAAGGGTTTTCTCGGTACAGGCCGAACAAACAAGGTGAGGGGGAAATGCTCCTTTCAGCATGGAAAAGGCTTCTTGGGCTGCTGGTGGCCACAGTTTCGGGTTGGCATGCCTTTTGGTAAGGGCCACAATTGGTGCCACCAACATCGAGAAATGTGGGATGAACTGCCTGTAGTAATTTGCAAAGCCCAAGAAGCTTTGTATGGCCCGGAGGCCGACAGGTCGTGGCCAGCGTAGAACGGCGGAGAGTTTAGTGGGGTCCATCTGCAGGCCCTCGTCCGAGATTATATATCCAAGGAACGGGAGTGTAGTCTGGTGAAACAGGCATTTTTATAGCTTGGCATAGAGATGGTTCTCATGCAGGCGTTTCAGGACCTGGCACACATCCGACTGGTGGGTCTCCAGATCAGGCGAAAACACCAGAATGTCATCCAAGTAGACAACCACGCAGACGTCCCGGAGATCTCTGAAAATGTCATTGACAAATTCTTGGAAGACTGCTGGCGCGTTGCACAAGCAGAAGGGCATCACTAAATACTCGAAGTACCCATCACGAGTATTGAAGGCCGTCTTCCACTCGTCACCTTCTCGGATCCGGACGAGATTATACGCCCCCCGCAAATCCAACTTGGAGAAGACTTTAGCTCCGTGGAGACGATTGAGGAGTTAGGTAATCAATGGTAAAGGATACCGGTTTTTGATAGTGATCTTGTTGATACCGCGGTGGTCGATGCAGGGTCGTAAGGAACCATCCTTCTTCTCCACAAAGAAGAATCCGGCACCTGCCGGAGAAGTAGACTTGCGGATGAAGCCCTTTTGTAAGTTTTCTTTAATGTAGGCCGACATAGCCTGAGTCTTGGGTACTGAGAGTGGATAGACCCTACCCTCGGGTGGACTAGTCCAGGCAGCGGGGTCAAATGGGAAACAATCGTAGGACAATGGGGAGGTAGAGTGTCCGCCTGCTTTCGGAGAAGACATCCGAAAGTCTTGATACGCTGGTGGCAAGCCTGGTAAGGGCTTGAGAGGAGACTGTGGAGGAATGGGGCACACCCGGCGAGGTGCCGATAGGCAGCGAGACTGGCAATCTCGACCACAACGCAAAACTTAGCCCGTCTTCCAGTCGAGCACGGGGGCGTGACGCTGCAGCCACGGAAGCCCCAAGAGGACAGCCGAGGAAGAGCGGGGTTGCACGAAGAATGCGATCTTCTCCTTGTGTAAAGCTCCGACTTGTAGGACCACCGGTTCAGTCCGGAAAAGGATGGAGTCACTCAAGAGTTCGCCACTAACGGACGAGCTGACCAAGGGTTGGTCTAAGCGGACCACCGAGAGAAGATACTTGGCCATCAAAGCAGCATCCATAAAATTCCTGGCAGATCCGGAATCCAAGAAGGCAGCCACTTGAAACGAGATCCCGGAATTGGTTGTGACCAGAATTGGCAGCATGAGCCGAGGAGAGGGATTGTTCACACCTAGGGACGCCTCTCCCACGAAGACTAGGTGCGTGCGTTTCCCGGACTTCGCGGACGGAGCGGACAACCCCTGAGGAGATGTTTGGGGCTGCCGCAGTAGAGGCATAGGTTCTCCTCACGTCGTCGAGTCAGTACTTGCGGAGTCAGGTGGACTCTGTCCACTTGCATGACCTCTTCCATTACTGGCTGTGAAGAAGGCAGTGGAGGCCGAAGAAACACTGGCGCAAGACGGGGTAGACGACGTGTTCGGATCGGTTCACGCTCTTGGCGGAGCTCCTCATGTCTCTCCGAGAAACGGATATCAATCCGGGTTGCCAGGTGGATGAGCTCACTTAACGAAGACGGAGGATCCCTGGTGGAGAGAGCATCCTTAATCTGGTTGGAGAGGCCTTTCTTAATGGTGGCGCACAACGCTGCATCGTTCCAAGCCAGCTCCAAAGCTAGTGTGCGGAATTGCACGGTGTAGTCACCTACGGAGGAGTTCCCTTGCTGCAGATTCAGCAATGCGGTCTCGGCAGACGAAGTGCCGGCAGGCTCTCCGAAGAAACTGCGGAACTCCTGCAGGAATGTCACAAGATCAGCAGTGACCAGATTGCCTCGGTCCCAGAGTGGAGTCACCAGGCCAGGGCTTTCCCGGAGAGGAGACTGACCATGAAGGCTACCTTGGACCTTTCCGACGGGAATTATCCTGCAATAAGTTCCACATGGAGGGAACACTGGGTGATGAAGCCCCTGCAGGCTTTTGGGTCCCCATCAAACTTTGTCGGCATGGACAACCAGAGTTTAGGACCGGCGGACATCCCCGCCACGGCAGCCAACTGCTGCTGCTGCTGAGTAGCGAGGAGCTGCTGTATCATAGTAGGCAGCTGGTTAAGCTGCTGTGCTTGTGGGGCGATCTGTTTCGACTGTTGGGCCACGATGGTGGTGATGTCAGAGAACGCTCGGTAGGGGGCAACCCCTTTGGGGGGATCCAGGGCCGAAACGAACTGTAACGGTCAGTGGTAGCGGATCCTCTGGACCACCACAAGCGATGGTATTAAGACACGCCAGGGAGCGGAGTCTAAGTAGGTCCGGTTTTCACCAGAGCCCGCCGCAAAGTGGGATGGACTTGCTGCGGCGGATGGCTACCAGGTCGCTACCCCTGACGTGAGTTGCTTGCGGTGGCTGCCGAGGTGTGGCGTGGTACAGAATCATAAGGCAGGCTCATAGTCGGGGACAGGCAGAAGGTCAGGACAGGCGGCAATGATTCGTAGTCGGGGACAGGCAGAAGGTCAGGACAGGTGGCAATGGCTCGTGGTCGAGGGACGGAGGCAGAAGATACGGTACACAGGATAACGCAAGACACAATATGGAATGCTTCCTCTCAAGGCACAGGGCACTTACGATTCGGCAAGGTGCTAAGGAAGGGGCAGGGCTTAAATAGGGTCAGCGCCCGGTAAGACCAATCACCGTCACGCTGTCCCTTTAAATTTGCCTGTAGTGCCGCGCGCACTAGGGGGCGAGCGCGCACCCGGCCGACAGCAGGAGCACTCGCCGGGATGGAAACAGGAGCGTGGCGAGGTAAGTGGGACTCAGAGCTGCCGGAGCGCCCACAGCCCGAGTACGGGGCTGCGACGCAGGCTGCAGATGATGACGCTGCGGCGGTGCGGGTGTGCCTGCAACCCGACACAGGGGTTGCAGGGACACCCGTAACAGATGGCCACACAAAGAAATTTGTGCTAGCTGTGAGTTGTCATAGATTTTCACTTTACTGCACAATTTCAGCTTAAGTCTTTTCAGCTTTTGTACAACAGAAATCTGACATATATTTCATGATGAATTCCTCCCATGATATTTTGAGATGGATGTATATAGAATGAAAAAAAAAGATAGGGCAGTACACCAAAAACCAATGCTCACCCTCACAAGTTAAAATCAAGGATTTCATTGGCGCTTCGCTTTAATTATTCCATTTCATCAGGTTAAAAGGACTTCTTCTCTCAGGTGAATATACTCAGTGACTGCGTTTACCAGAAGAAGGGGTTGTTCCAACTTTGTACATTGCATACCAAACTATTAAAAGGAAGTCGTTTCAACCTGGGGGAATGGAATTATTGAAGGTAAGCACCAACAAAATCCTTGTTTATTTCTTGTGAGGATGAGAAATTGCTTGAGATGGACATTGGCCAAAAGAACAGATTGACTAAAATATCAGTTGGCCAGAGCAGTTACATACAGTTCATAGCTGATGACATGGCAGAAGTTCAAAGCAAAATATACAATTTATACAATTTATAATAGTACTGAAGCCGGAAGAGGTGAATTGAAGGTAGATTTGCAAAATTCTTATTAAGAAAGACTTAATGACATTGGAGCCATTTTGGCTTCCATTGCATCCTATGTCACACATATAGGAAATTTGCCTGTTGTCACTGTTTCAATGGAAATACAAAAAAGCAAAGTAGAAATATGATAATTTCATTGCACAATTACACCAATAGCTGCATAATTATATTTTTGTAACTTTTACGAGGAAACTTGTCGAGAAATTGAGTTTGTGAAAGTTTTTGGCATACAAAAATACCTATGCAGAGGGTCTGGCTGAAAATGGCTTACACAGCATGTAGGTGCTGCTTCTAATATACATTTAGAATGCATTTTCTGTTGACAGGGTTTATTTTAAACATCCATGTAGAAAGGCATGCAATTTGTGAACATTGTGCCTGTGAATTCAGCACTTCACCTGGGGAATGCATGATGTAAGTCAGCATAAAAATTATTTGTAAGACTAATACAGCCTGGAAGGAATTTAGAAAAACCAAAGCTTTTATAGAAATGTTGGTTATTATTTGAAATTTAGACTTCAGGGTGTAATTAGAATACTACGATAAGAACTAAACTAATGTTGCAGTAGACTATTTTGCACTATAATGTAAGTAAATTATCATCTATATTTTTAAGAAAATAGGATCCTTAAATACTATGTCTGTGAAACAAAGAAAGTACACCTCCTTTTAATCCTATGATTTTTTGCTTTAGGACATAATTTAGAAAAAGAATTATCTATCTATCTATCTATCTATCATCTATTATCATCTATTAGAAATATATATATAAATATATATATATAATATATATATATAATTATTATATATATATTTACACTATTATATCTATCTGTAGATAGATATAGATATATAATTTGGAACTTTCTTTTTTTTAAACATAAAATCATAGAATTAAAAGGAGGTGTACTTTCATTATTCAATTCTTTAGAGGGTCTTAGGTTTAGGTAAATACAACCTCAGATGAACAGCAGAACACAACCGATTCTGTATAATCCTTTATATAACCAAAAACTCACTCTATATCAGAGTACTCTAGAATAAAATGTGAGGCTATATATCCACCATGGTGGCTTATCTACATTTCTAGCATAATTTAGAAAAAAAAATGACGGACTGTGTGATATATTGCCGCTATCCAACAGCTGAAGCTTGTCTGAAATAAGGTCATGTAACAGGCTACTGGTAAGTGTAAAAAACAAAGTGTTACAAAGTCCAAACCTTAACCCAACCGAAATACTATTGCAGGACCTTAAAAGAACATGCTGACAAACTTCAGGTTACCAAAGAAACGTTGTAAAGAATGGTTGACCAGTCTTTCACAATTCCTGAGAAAGACTGATAAGTTACACAGAAAATGATTTCTTTACATAATTGCTACTAAAGGTGGTTCTGCTGTGTGTTCTTGTTTATCTGAGGTTATATTTACCTAATTTTAAGGCATTCCAAGGATAAGAGTTTTTATGTTTAGAATCATAGAAAAGTGGGTGTATTTTCTTTTCGTCATGAAGGTTTATGAAAGTTAGACATTTTTATTTACCTTTATTAGTTTTATATATTCAATGCTGACAATGGCACCAAATGTTTTTAATACTAAGGGGGACATGTAAGGGGGACATGTATGAAAACTGTCTAGGTCTAAGACTTTCCTTGTTGCCCATAGCAAACAATCCGACCTCACCTTTCATTTCTTTGGAGAACTTTATGAAATGAAAAGGGAGTTCGGATTGGTTGCTGTGAGAAACAAAGAATGTTTTAGACCTAGAAAGTTTTCATACATGAGGCCCTAATTTTCAACAGTAGAGTCACCAATGGGTCTAACTTTGGTATTTTTAAAAGTGAAAATAAAACTCTACTTTGTGTCTCTGTGTCCCTAAATTATATAGTTATGTGAAATATATTGGAGGTATGTATTAAAGAGAGTAAAGGTTAAATTGTATCAAAACCTTGTCACATACTAGAGATTATTGTGGACCTGACTGTCGATTTCAGAGGGACTAATACAAAATCACAGAAAAATGGGACATTATTTACTCAAAAACACAACACAAGACTATATTTACAGCTCAATGGCTGGATAATAGACTAAACCCAGTAGGAGGCAATATAAGCCCCAGTGCTACTTTGAAGAAAGGGAACAGGTACAGATAACTAATGAGCAGTAGGATATGGATCCTAGTGGTGAAAGCCATGTCAGGGAGTGGAGTCTAAGGTGCCTTGTTTTCACCAGAGCCCGTGTGGCAGGAGACACCCAGGTTGCTATGCCTGACGCGACTTCTGGTGCCAGCCGGAGAACATCATGGTACAGAATCAGCAGGCAAACTCCTAGTTTGGGACAGACAGAAAGATCAAGGCAGGCAACAGGCAAATATGGTCAGTGGACACGGGTCTGGAACACGGTAAGGTCAGGGAATAATGCTTTTTCTAATGGCAGTGCAGGAGGTGGCCACAGGGTATGGGGTCAGTGCCCAATTACAATTACAGACAGAGATGGGCAGGGAATTAGGAGCCCAGAGAGGTGAATAATGGGCAGAAGAACAAGTGTGTCCATGGCCCTTGGACACTGCCCAGGAGGTATAAGTGCACCCATAACCTGATGTGCGGGTCGCGAGACCACCTGTGACAATATGCTACAAAAAACTACATTTAAGGAAACACATGGCATACCTTTTATGAAAGTACAGCTTAACAACTTTATATGCACAAACACGTTCATGCAGCCTGGGCCATCTGAAGGCATACAGGAACAAAAGGAGAATCACAGATCCTACTCTTCTCCCTGCATTCTGCCAGCATTTCCATTACTGTCAGTCCTCATCACACAGAAGGTATTGAGAATTTCTTTGCAGCTTGTTCATCAAACTACTCTAGCTCATGCTAGATCATGATTCTAGTCTTGTTAAAAGCACAGCAGGAAAAGGGTTAAAGAGGATCTATTAATTCTTGTAACGTAGATTTTAGTACATATTTGTATGATATTCTCCATACAATAGCAATACTGCACCAGCTTTTCCTACAACTTTGCAATGTGACATTCTTCTGTTTTTTTTTTTCTGAAAATGTATGAAATAACCCCTTACTGATAATGGACATATGGATATCTCCAATTGTTGGCTGATTATTATAGCTAACAACAGTGATTTGAGATGGCTCTAGTCCCTTTAGAATGAAACAGCTGAATGAAAGCGGAATGGTTTCTCCCCCAATTTCTCCCTCCTCCGCGATGAGATTGTGGGGTGCCAAGCAGTTGTTATGGCAGACAGAAGCCTAATGAAGGCTTCAATGGCTACCATGTCATGGGCTCTGTTACTTCCTGTAAGTCCAATTTATTAAAATATAATATTAGTTATTCCGTACGCTGAACACTGTAGAAAAATAAAATGTGTTTTTTGGTAATTTCCCATCACTTTAAAATTGGAATAAAAAGGGATCAAAAAGATGCATGCATCCTAAAATTGTACCAATTAATCAAAATGGCTTTAATTGACAACTAAGAGTTACCACTCCCATTGTCATTTGGATTAATTCCTGCAATGTCTGCAATGTATCAATCCCTACAATGTATCTTTTCAATACAGTTTTATAGAAAATGTATTTTAACCCTTTAGAGTGTTGACCACACGACCACACAATTGACTCCCTCTTTTGGTCTGTATTTCAGCACATAGGGTGACATGTAGAGATGGGCGAATCGATTCTAACGAAGTGGAATTCGTTTAGAATTTCAGGAAAACTTCGGTTCTGAACGAAGTCGAAGTTTGGGGTACTTCGGGTGAACGAAGTGTGCTTTTGATTGATAAAATGGCTACGAGCACATGGCGCTACATGGGGCAAAGCACTCTGGGAGGAAGAAGGGCATAGCCTGCATGACATGTGCAGAGATGAAACCAATCAGAGACCGGCGGGATTCTGTGACGTCACCGCACTATATAAGTCCGGGCGCGACGCCGGGAGCTCACACTCCTCTCACTGTACTGATCAGGGAAGGTGCTGCCGCGGCTGATTGTGATAGCTCTCACTGAAGAACTGATTTTTATACAGCGATTTTTGTGGGGTGTCTCAGCTTGTCTCAGAGACTGTTCTCTTAATGTTCTATTTCTGATTTTTTGGGGTATTGGATCTGAAATCCAGTGTGCATCCACTGCAGCTGCATATACATTCAATATCCAAGTGGGATCTAAGCCAGTTCCTGTTGTATTCATTTAAAGAAACAGCGTTTTTACAATACAAATACCACTTCATTTTTGGCTGCTCAATTCTATTGTGCAATTTACATCCAGGGGTTAATTAAGCGTTGTTTTGCTGGTGTGCTGACCCCAAGAAACCGTCATTTTCAACGCCAAAATATATACATTTTTCCTGTAGCATAATTCACAAGCGAAGGTTAATTACAATTTTATCTCTTGTTGTGTGGCGTAGAAAACACGCAATTGTAACACACTACAAAGCTACTAGTTTGTGGTTGCTCAATTCTTTTGCGCAATTTACATCCAGGGGTTAATTAAGCGTTGTTTTGCTGGTGTGCTGACCCCAAGAAACCATCATTTTCAACGCCAAAATATATACATTTTTCCTGTAGCATAATTCACAAGCGAAGGTTAATTACAATTTTATCTCTTGTTGTGTGGCGTAGAAAACACGCAATTGTAACACGCTACAAAGCTACTAGTTTGTGGTGGCCCAATTGTTTGGCGCAATTTACATCCAGGGGTTAATTAAGCGTTGTTTTGCTGGTGTGCTGACCCCAAGAAACCGTCATTTTCAACGCAAAAATATATACATTTTTCCTGTAGCATAATTCACAAGCGAAGGTTAATTACAATTTTATCTCTTGTTGTGTGGCGTAGAAAACACGCAATTGTAACACGCTACAAAGCTACTAGTTTGTGGTGGCCCAATTGTTTGGCGCAATTTACATCCAGGGTTTAATTAAGCGTTGTTTTGCTGGTGTGCTGACCCCAAGAAACCGTCATTTTTTTCAACGCCAAAATATATACATTTTTCCTGTAGCATAATTCACAAGCGAAAATTAATTACAATTTAATCTCTTGTTGTGTGGCGTAGAAAACACGCAATTATTAACACGACTACAAAGCTACTAGTTTGCGGTTTGCTAATTCTTTTGCGCAATTTACATCCAGGGGTTAATTAAGCGTTGTTTTGCTGTGTGATCGTACACCCAAGAAACCTGTCTTTTCAATGCCAAAAGAAAATTTTTCTGTAGCATAATTCACTAAGCGAAAGTTAATTAACAATTTAGTCTTTTTTTGTGGCGTAGAAAACACGCAATTGTAAACACGGCACAAGCTACAGTATGCGGTGCTCAAATCTTTTGCGCAATTTACATCCAGGGTTAATTTAAGCGCTGTTTCATTGTTGACTCAGTAAAGAAACTTTGTTTTTCACCGCCACAGAAGAAATTCTGTAGCATAATTCATATCCGAAGGTTAATTAAGCCTGTTTGTGCTTTTATATTCAGTAAAATACACAGAGTTTTTAAACGGCACATACAAGTAAATTTTTCCTGCCCATTTGTGGAGCGCAATTTATATCCAAGGGTTACCCAAGCTTCTTAGTGGGTTCATTTGGCGTCAAATACAGGGTGTGTATTTATCATATACAGATATCTTCATCAAACAGTGTCTGTACATTTTAGAACAAACAGTATGTCAGACAGAGAGGTGGCAGGCTCTTCACCTGCGAGTGGCAGAGGCACAAACATTCCAGGCCCAGGTCGCAGCACAGCAAGGGGACGTCGCAGCAGGGGTCACTCGGTGAGGCCACAACTGCCGCTGTCATCTAGCGGCCGTGTGTTGTTCAGCAACCCAATGGTTCTTGATTGGTTGACTAGGTCATCCACTTCCTCCCAGATGACATCTGACAACCCCATCCAAGAGTCGGTGGGAACGTCAGACACAACCCTTAGTTGGCATGGCCCGGGAGCGGGTCAGCGGCCCTCACCTGTCCTCAACCCGCCTCTGTCCCATCCGGTTCCCTCAGCCAGAGATCTACTATGTGGTCTGGGCTCAGCGCCACTATATAGCGAGGATGAACAATTTGAGGAGGGCAGTCAGCAGCTACTTGGCAGCGAAGAAAGGGGGCCAATATCCCCTGCTTCTTGCAGTAGGCGGCAAAGTATAGATGTTGAGAGTGGCATGGGAGGTCATGTTGTGAGGGGTCAGTCTCTGCATACCAAGACCGGTGATGAGGACAGCAGTGACGATGAAACACAAATAGATGATGATGTAGCCGACCGCACTTGGGAGCCGGGTGAGGCAAGGGCTTCATCATCGTCAGGAGAAGAGGGCGTCAGCTTGCGCGTCAGGCAGCGGCGCAGCCAGCAAGTGGGTCATGTGGCCGTGAGTCAGCAGGATAGCAGCAGTGTGAGGTCGGGAGCCAAGCGGCCACGGGGTAAAAAACCCACTTCGCAGGTCCAAGAAAGTAGCGGCACAGGGGCTCAGCGAGGCAGCGGCGGCAGTAGTCACTCAGTGCGGAGCGTTGGCGGTAAAATCCGATACTCGGCGGTGTGGCAGTTCTTTGCTAAGACACCGGAGGAGCCGAATATGGGTATATGTAGAATCTGTAAGCAGAAAGTGAATCGTGGCCAGGGAGCTAACGTTGGCACCACGGCCCTGCGTCAACACATGCAGCGTCACCATCCGGTGGCCTGGGAGAAACGTGGCTCAGATGTGGTGGTCCATCCTGCCGCCGCAGCAACAGCAGCATGGTGACAGACAAAGGGAGGAACATGGTGTCCGCGCTGCACCGAGGAGGGATGGTCCATGCGCCCTGCATGGCGCACGTGTTCAATCTGGTTGTGAAAAGGTTCCTGAAGTCTTCCACCGATCTTCAGAACATTCTGAAAATGGCCAGGAAACTGTGCATGCACTTTATCCATTCGTACAAAGCCAGGAACACCCTCCTCGATTTGCAGCGGCAGAACGGCCTCCCCCAACACACTCTGATATGCGATGTTTCCACCCGTTGGAATTCCAGCCTGCACATGTTGGACCGACTGTATGAACAGAGAAAGGCCATTAACGATTTTTTGATGATCCAGGCAGACAGAAGTACTCCCCTGTGTAACTTTGATGTCAGCCAGTGGCAACTCATGCGTGACACCTGCCGTTTGTTGAGGCCATTTGAGGAGGCGACGTTATTTTTCAGTCGCCAGGACTACGGGATGAATAACGTCATTCCACTGCTTCTTGTCCTGGAACAGATGCCCTGTCTGGGCAGGGGACTGGAGATGTGGCGACTACATCTCGTGGCCACATGGTTCCGGTGGGGACTGAAATGGAGGAGGAGGAGGAGGAGGATATTGGAGCAGAAGCATTGTCTGGTGAAATGAGTGGATTTTCTATCCAGGTGACAAGAGAGGAGGAGCAGGAGCAGCTGGAGGAGGTGGATGGAGATGAGGAAGACGAGGCAGATGACCCCCAAGCACCGTGGCAGTATACAGTGGAAATGGAGGCAGGGAGCCCCTCGGAGTCACTTGTGCAGATGGCCCGCAGCATGCTTATTTGCCTGGCTAGTGACAGCCGACTAGTCAGCATCCGGCAGAGGGATGACTTCTGGCTCTCCACCCTATTGGACCCTCACTACCGGTCCAAAATGGGAGCCTTTTTCCCAGCTATTGAGAGGGAGGACAAACTCAAATACTATAGGGAAATCCTCCGTAATCAGTTGGCCGCTGCCTATGTGCGGCATCGTCCCTCCTCTGACAGGTCTGACCGGGGGGTTCCTCAGCGCTCACGTACTACTGCCGCGGCTGCTGGGGGACGGTGGGGGGGTAGGAGCAGTACCAGCTCCATCAGCAGTAACCTAAGTCTGGAGTCACTGATGAGCAGCTTCCTTCACCCGCCTAGTGAGGAGGATAGTCGCCAGCAGCAGCAGCAGCAGGACCTGGAGCAGTCCCTGAACCAACAGGTGGTGGCCTACTTGGACAGCACTCTGCCACCCCAGTTAGAAGATCCGCTGGACTACTGGGCAGCCAAACTGGATGTGTGGCCGCAACTTGCCGAGTTTGCAGTGGAGAAGCTGTCCTGCCCGGCCAGTAGTGTGGCATCAGAGCGGGTGTTCAGTGTGGCAGGGGCCATCGTTACCCCAAGGAGAACCTGCTTGTCCACGGGAAATGTGGAACGACTGACCTTTGTCAAGATGAATCAGGCGTGGATCGGCCAGGATTTCCACACACCAATGCCTTAGGCGTCAGACTACATCAGCCATGACGCCTCACCCAAACTGTGAGAAATGAGTCTGGGTTCAAACTACCTGCCTCAGCCACTATTCTGATGCCGCCACCCGCCTGATGCCACATATCTGCTGACAGTTTCTCCATCTGCCACCAACCATCTTTACCAGGGACTGGTATTGCCACCCACCTCCACACTCTGTCATTGTGCCACTGTCTGACCTCATGCTGCTGCTGTGGCTGCTGCCGTGACCTCCACACTGTGTCATTGTCCCACTCTGTGGCCTACTCCTGTTTTTGCCACCTCCAGAATGTCATTGTGCCACTGCCTGACCTCATGCTGGTGCTGTGGCTGCTGCCGTCCCCTCCACACTGTGTCATTGTCCCACTCTGTGGCCTACTCCTGTTTTTGCCACCTCCAGAATGTCATTGTGCCACTGTCTGACCTCATGCTGCTGCTGTGGCTGCTGCCGTGACCTCCACACTGTGTCATTGTGCCACTGTCTGACCTAATGCTGCTGCTGTGGCTGCTGCCGTGACCTCCACACTGTGTCATTGTGCCACTGTCTGACCTCATGCTGCTGCTGTGGCTGCTTCCGTGACCTCCACACTGTGTCATTGTGCCACTGTCTGACCTCATGCTGCTGCTGTGGCTGCTGCCGTGACCTCCACACTGTGTCATTGTCCGACTCTGTGGCCTACTCCTATTTTTGCCACCTCCAGAGTGTCAATGTGCCACTGTCTGACCTCATGCTGCTGCTGTGGCTGCTGCCGTGACCTCCACACTGTGTCATTGTGCCACTGTCTGACCTCATGCTGCTGCTGTGGCTGCTGCCGTGACCTACACACTGTGTCATTGTCCCACTCTGTGGCCTACTCCTGTTTTTGCCACCTCCAGAATGTCATTGTGCCACTGCCTGACCTCATGCTGCTGCTGTGGCTGCTGCCGTGACCTCCACACTGTGTCATTGTCCCACTCTGTGGCCTACTCCTGTTTTGCCACCTCCAGAATGTCATTGTGCCACTGCCTGACCTCATGCTGCTGCTGTGGCTGCTGCCGTGGTCTCCACACTGTGTCATTGTCCCACTCTGTGGCCTACTCCTGTTTTTGCCACCTCCAGAATGTCATTGTGCCACTGCCTGACCTCATGCTGCTGCTGTGGCTGCTGCCGTGACCTCCACACTGTGTCATTGTCCATCTGTGGCCTACTCCTGTTTTTGCCACCTCCAGAATGTCATTGTGCCACTGCTGACCTCATGCTGCTGCTGTGGCTGCTGCCGTGACCTCCACACTGTGTCATTGTGCCACTGTCTGACCTCATGCTGCTGCTGTGGCTGCTGCCGTGACCTCCACACTGTGTCATTGTGCCACTGTCTGACCTTACGCTGCTGCTGTGGCTGCTGCCGTGACCTACACCTGGTCATTGTCCCACTCTGTGGCCTACTACTGTTTTTGCCACCTCCAGAACGTCATTGTGCCACTGCCTGACCTCATGCTGCTGCTGCCGCCGTGACCTACACACTGTGTCATTGTGCCACTGTCTGACCTCATGCTGCTGCTGTGGCTGCTGCCGTGACCTCCACACTGTGTCATTGTGCCACTGTCTGACCTCATGCTGCTGCTGTGGCTGCTGCTGTGACCTACACACTGTGTCATTTTCCCACTGTCTGACCTCATGATGCTGCTTTGGATGATGCCGTGACTTACACACTCTGTCATTGTGCCACTGTCTGACCTCATGCTGCTGCTGCGGATCCTCCACACTGTGTCATTGTGCCACTCTGTGACCTATTCCTGTTTTTGCCACCTCCAGAATGTCATTGTGCCACTGTCTGACCTCATGCTGCTGTGGCTAGCGCCGTCACCTCCACACTCTGTCACTAATGTTGCCACCTGAGCTCTCAGCTTGTTTTTTTCCAGCTTTCTCTGGCATGACTTTATCAGGCAACATTCCTGCTTCAGTTTTTTGGTCAGTTTTGCCCGCTTAAGTATCCAGGGAATTTTATAGTGAAGCGATTCTAAGAGCGGCGGCAGTCATGTGCGTGTCATACTAAAACACAACATTTTATGAAGACCAAACCAAGCTCCCTCTTCATATTTAAGCATGTCACAACGTTCTACAGCACCCTGCAGGCTCTGTGCAGCCTGGAAATAGCTGTTTTTTAACGTGATTCGTGCCGAAGTAATTCGGAACGAAGTTATTTTTTGCCGAGAAATTCGGCGAAGTGAACGAAACGAATTTCGGGAAATTCGCCCATGTCTTGTGACATGTATAAACGGGACTGAGCCAGAAGTCTGGCGTCTTTTCACCCTGAAAACTAGCGCAGCTCCGTTCGCTATATTTTCACATTGCCCATACGCCAGTATCAGGTGTATTACAAAGAGCCCATAGCACTTTGTAATGTGCCTGACTTCAGGGGGCATGTGGGAGGCAGGGCACACTAGAAAAGTACGAAGCTATAGATTTCTAGCTTCGCTACGGCAATTCCAGTCGCATTACTGCTTGAACAGGTATACCACTTTCAAAGTGGTATATCTGAGCCAGAAGTGTCGTCTTAGTGCTAGAATGTTCCTGATTTATGACCCACGCGAAAAATAATACATGTTGCCCATAATTTATATAGAAGAGTGTGGTTAATATATTTTTTTTAAAATGGCAAATAGAACTTTTTTTCTCACATTCATCTTCCCAACAGCAAGGAATATCATAAAGTCCATTTAGTACTTAACATTCTCATGTTCCTAGAGGAAAAGATTTAAAACTTAATATTCATTCCTTTTGGTATTAAAGTATCCAAAAAATGCATCCAAAATGCCTCTCGCTGAAGGAGATTTCTATTTAGTGAACCTTTCTGTTCACTTTTAACCTCTACGATTATAAACCATCTGAGTTCACTAATTTGATGACCTTCTTCAACAAAATGTTTAGCTACGGAATTCTCCCAATATTTATTAATATTTTCATCCTTAATCTCATTGTTTTCTTTTTTACTTTTATATTGTCTTATGGAAGATTTTTTGGGCTATATTCACAGCTAAATGGCTGGACTAGACTGAACCCAGTAGCAGGCAGCTCTAGCCTACCTGGGAAAAATTAACAGGTGCTGCTAATTGCTGAGCAGCAGCTCACATATCCCATGATGATAAATAATGATGATAATAAACTGCACATTAGCTTAATACCTGTTCACACCAGCATGCAGAAAAGCCACAGTATAATGCATGGGGAGATTGCACAAATACAAAGATCCCAATAAAACAACCACTCACACATTCTTAATGCATGAAGGGGGTGGTTGCTTGTACTACAATTGCATATAAATAAGGCAATACAGAAGGGTGCCATAAATACAGATATGTGTGGTACACCATGCTGGCTTACAACCTTTTAGATTATATTAGGTGGGCTGCCCAGCACTTTCTGGGTGTCCAACACAAAACACAGACACCCTCAGCTCCCCAGCACTGTTGAGCAGATAAAAAATATGACATACTGGAAAAAGGGCATTTTATTAAGTAAATGACTTGTTTAGTATTGCATATAAAAATGTTTTCTATTAAAATATCTAAACCTTTTGTGGGATGTGTTATTACTGACCCTTTGATAATAGCAGAATAGTTTGAACAGTTCAGTCAAGGATGCCTTCCTTTGCGGCTTGTTTCAATAATCACTGGATTAGAGATTGAACTAATGATCATCCTTTTTTGAAAATATATCTTGATCTCTCTTTAAATATAAAACCATATTTGGTATCACTAGATAAGTTTTTCAAGTATTTATTAATAGCCTGTTTGATAAAGCCTGAGTGTTTATCATACGTTGTTATAAAATGAATTTTATCCTTTTGTATTTTATTTTTTGGTTTTAGAAATTCTTCTCTAGGTTTATAGAAAATTTCCATCCCTACGTTAGTTACTTCTTCCCTATTATATCCTTGTCTTTCAAATATATCAACGTTTTTTTCTATATACATTAAATATTCCTCATCAGGAGAACAAATTATCCTGATATGTGCAAACTGACCTCTTGGTACTGCATTAAAGAATTCAGGGGAGTTAACTTTTTTATGTAAAATTTTATTTTTATCAATTGGTTTTGTTTACATAGTAGTTGTTAATTTATTACCGCCTCGATTAATCAGAAAATCCAGGAACTCAATCCTTGGAAAATTCTATCGATTCATGACACTCATTTAGATAAGTGAAAAATTCTAGCAGCTGTTCATCCGTGACTTGCCACAGGATGAACACGTTGTCCACGTAGCAAAGCCAGGTAATGACAAGTTTAGCTAAAGGGGAAGACCACATATACATTTTTTCAAATGCTGTCATATATAAGTTGGCTTAACTTGGGGAAATAAGAGACCCCATCGAGGTCCCCTGCTGCTGCAAGTAAAAATTACAGCCAAAGCAAAGTAATTTGTTGTCAAGACTAATTCAAGAAGAGTCATGAAAAAATGATATCTGCGAATTACTGAATGACTTGTATGATCGGTACAAAGTGCTTCCCTAACAACATTAAACCCTTCCTCATATGGGATGTTAGTGAACAGACTCTTAATATCAAAGGTGACTAAATAGGTAACCTCTGAACAGTCCATATCCATAAGGGTACATAAGAATTGGCCTTTATCTTTGAGGAAATGTTTGTCCCTTGTGATGTAATCCTGAAAAAAAGAATTAATATACACTAACGGTTCAAGAATAGTTACGACTCTTGAAACGATAGATGTCCCAGAGGTGACTGTAATGACTTATGCACCTTTGGTACAATATAGAATATGGGGGTATGAGGATATTGTACTGTAAGCATCTGTTTCATTTGATTAGAGATGAGTTGAAGTTGTACTGCTTCCTCCAATCTTGCATCAATCTGGTTTTTGTAATACTCTGTTGGATCACCTTTGAGTTTTTAATAAACTTTTTCTTCCGACAAATGATTTAATGCTTTCTGCCTATATGTTGTGATATCAACAATTGCCCTCTCATCCTCCTTGTCCACTCTTTTTATAATAACTTGGTCCTCATTCTTGAACTCTTTTATAGCTTGTTTCTCCTGTAATGTAAGGTTAGAATTCAGTTTTTTCGAACACTGTTCCCACTTACTTGTTACTTCCTCTATCACCAATTGTTCGAATGTTTTTAACGCTGCAGAGTCCACACTGGGATCAAATTGACTTTTCTTGTTTAGCCTTTGCATGATGTTTTTTCATCTTGAAGGACTATTTTTCTTTCCAGGTACACTTTTATTCGTATATAAGAGCACATTTTATAGAAATTGGTTAGAAATGTGAACAGCTTATTTTCTTGTGTAGGGACGTAATTTAACCCCCCTCGATTAAACAGACTATGTTGTGCATCTGTTAATGGTAGGGAGAACAAATTAAGCACTAATTCGTCGGTTTCTTCCGAACATTTCTTGTCTGCATGCTCTGTTCTTTACTTTTTATTTGTGAACCGCTGCTTGAATCCATATCTTCTTGAGTGGTTATTTCATCAAAAAAGGGTTAGAAGTCTGAGTGTTTTTCTTCTTAGAGGATAAGTGTGTTTTTACCCCTGTTTTATGTTTGATTGCTTGCTTCTACAGAGGAGCTATCTGAGTTCACATCGCTGCGATTTCTGTAATCGTTTTTTTCAATTGTATGTCCTATCTTCAGCCCATGTATATACTCTATTGTGAAGATAGTCAAGAGTATCCCTTTCAGATTTCTTTAATTTGGTTTGAGAATGGAGATTTATCCTCTGAGACTTTGCTCCATACTTTATGGCGATTTGTCGGGACTAACTGCTGTACTTCTCTAGGGACATGAGAATAATAAGTACTAAATGGACTTTATGATATTCCTTGTTGTTGAGGAGATAGTGTGACTCTCATGTTTGATTGCAAAAGGACTTTAAATAATGTCTGTCAATGCCTAATGTGAGAAAAAAAGTTATATTTGCCATTTTAATAAAATATATTAACCATACTTTCCTGTATCTATTCAATACAGTGTCAGACTGTATGGACACTCTCTATAGGCATGGTAACATGCAAGTTGATATATATGGCGACATATATGAATTCTGGCACTGATAGACCAGTTTTAATTCGCTTTAAGGTAGTTTAGACTGCGCCAGAATGTATGAACCTGTTCTTTGTACATATAGGCACAGTCTAGTGCCAATACGACAACTCAGGCTCAGGCACCACCTTTAACTCGGTCTGGCTGTTCTAACTGTTCTGCGCCAAAGTTTTGACGTCATAGAATCGTAAATGTGTCTACTTCTACTAATGTGCTGCGATGCCCCCAGAACGACCCAAAACTTTGGCGCTCTAAAAAGTGTCTTTAGCACTGTACCGAGGCACTTATTGCACCCAAATTTGGAGTTTACCTGTTCATACATCTATAGAACTGGTCTACTACAGCTTTTTTAGGCCAGAATTCTGGCACAGTCCCATTCATACAAGTTGCCCATAATGGTTTTCAAAACATTGTTTTTCACAACACATTTTTTTTTCACAACAAAAAAAAAAATATTTTTTGGCACTTTTTGCCCGTAATCTACATATTTAGCATACATATTGTGGTTTACTATATGTAATACAAGTTTAAGGAATTTAACTCCCTAATTGTTTGAGTCACATTTTTAGCACACCAGGAAAAAAATGTTTTCTGCTAATGAAATTGCGTGAATGAAACATCATAAAGCATTAACATGAAAATGATTATTATGCAAAGTGAAACAAATGTCTCCATATTACAGAAATAAAATCTGAAACATGAATTGCTTTGGGAATTGCTTAGGTTCAGTAAGAATATAAAGTGTGTAAGTGGTAAAAAATGTGAATATTGAAAGATGGATGACAGTAATTATCATAAACAATGGATGACTGTACTGTTCTAAAATGGTTCTCTTAAAAATTGATTTCAAGAGCTCATTTAAATATTTTCGTATTCACTGTGAGTGGCACATCCTATTTATTTAGATTCAGAAGGTGAATTAAGAGCTTATGAAAAACACCAGACTGGCAGCACCGGGCATTCAAGTCATTTATTCATAGAAAAAGCAGCACTAGGGTCACAGGCAGGTTAAATTTTTCCATACACTGCTCTGACAGGTTTCATTGCACATTGATCGGATCATCATAATAGGTAAAAGCGTAGTATTTATTTCAGTGTTGTTAATTGCTCAGACTGACTATTTAAGGGATTCTAGCTATAAGATTAAAATTGGCTATTAATAATTAAAATGTGAACAGATTATAAATTATTTGGTGTATATTTAAATTTGCACATTTTAGATAGCAATCTGCACCATCTCATTTAATATTATAATGCATAATTCCTATTTATAGTCGTGGCATGTCAGTATTTTACAACACATGCTTTGAGTGACAGCTAGACTGGTCAAAACAGTAAGTTAGATGGGCATCAGAACTCTGTGATTGTCAGCAGATTTTATAAATTGAAGTGAGGTCATGTATCCACACTCTCAAATTCCTTTAAAGTTTAGACTCTCCTTAATTGCAATTAATTGCATTGTACAACATGGCAGAAATTTCTTTCAGCAATGGCATTAAAACTCATCAACTTTTTTTCCTTTTATTACTCTAGAGCAGCAGCAGCAAAAACAAAAATCACTCTAAAATATATAATTCTGACATTAATAAAAGTTATATAACTGTTTCTACAAAAGTTGTAAGAAATTAAGAAACTAATTTTATTGGTACCACATGAAGCTTTTTGATAAATTTTTTATTCTTATTTTTATGGGAGACAAAGTTACCGTATTTTTTGGACTATAAAATGCACTTTTTCCCCCAAATTTGGGGGGAAAACAGGTGTGCATCTTATAGTCCAAATGTCCGGAGCGCGGCCGCCGGCTGTACTCAGGGCGGCAGGAGAGGAGCAATGCTGCAGGAAGCCTATGGCGGGCTTTAACCCTTTAAACCCTGCTGCCGGCTTCCCGCCAAATCTCTCCTCACCTGCCACCCTGAGATAGCTCCGTAATTGCAGGGGGATGATCAATTGTCATGGCAGCAGGAAGCCTCATATAGGCTTCCACAGCTGGCATGTATAGGGTATGTACACCTATTACACCTTGTCTATGGCAGGGTGTAATAGGCAATGAATGAACAACAGTACTGCTGTATATAGGACAAGTATGTGTGCCCCTTAGTGGTCAAATAGTATTAAAGTAAAAAAAAGTAAAAAAAAAAATAAATCTTAAAAGTTTAAATCACATCCCTTTTCCAGTTTTATAAATAAAAAAATAAAAAAGTCACACATACAGCTGTGCTCAAAAGTTTACATACCCTGGCAGAATTTCTTGGCCTTTTTTTTCAGAGAAAATGAATGATAACACAGAAACTTTTTTTCCACTCATGGTTAGTGGTTGGGTGAAGCCATTTATAGTAAAACTACTCTGTTTTCTCTTTTTAAACCATAATGACAACCAAAAACATCCAAATGACCCTCATCAAAAGTTTACATACCCCAGTTCTTAATACCGTATATTTCCCCCTCTAACATCAATGACAACTTGAAGTCTTTTGTGGTATTTGTGGATGAGGCTCTTTATTTTCTCAGATGGTAAAGCTGCCCATTCTTTTTGCCAAAAAGCTTCCAGTTCCTGTAAATTCCTGGGCTGTCTTGCATGAACTGTGCGCTTGAGATCTCCCCAGAGTGGCTCAATGATATTGAGGTCAGAAGACTGATATGGCCACACCAGAATCTTCACTTTGTTCTGCTGTAGCCAACGACAGGTCGACTTGGCCTTGTGTTTTGGTTCGTTGTCATGTTGGAACGTCCAAGTACGTCCCAGGCTAAGTGCAAATTTGCCTCCAGTATTTGCTGATAACGTGCTGCATTAATCTCTCCTTCAACTTTGACCAAGTTTTCTGTGCCTTTATGTCTCACACATCCCCAAAACATCAGTGATCCACCTCCGTGCGTTATAGTAGGAATGGTGTTCCTTTTAGCATAGGCCTGGTTGACATCTCTCCAAATGTAACGTTTATGGTTGTGGCCAATAAGTTTGATTTTGGTCTCACCACTCTATATTACCTTGTTCCAGAAGTTTGAGGCTTGTCCCTGTGCTGTTTGGCATATTGTAGGTAAGAAACTTTGTGGCATTTGCGCTGTAATGCCTTTCTTTTGGTGACTCCACCATGCAGCCCATTTTTCTTCAAGTACCTCCTTATTGTGCATCTTGAAACTGCAACACCGCTAGTTTTCAGAGAGTCCTGTATTTCAGCTTTTGTTATTTGTAATTTTTTCTTTGAATCCAAAACAATTTTCCTGGCAGTTTTGTTGGTCTACCTGACCGTGGTTTGGTTTTTAAAGAGCCCCTGATTTTCCATTTCTTAATCACAGTTTGAACACTGTTGACTAACATTATCAATTCCCTGGATATCTTTTTCACAATCCAGTAATGTCAGTGGCTGGATGAAAGATGCAAGATTCTGCCTGGATCCTAGAAACTCACTCAGCTTTTATGCACACACACTGATTACAAGCAAACAGGTCCGAGGTAAGGATGTCTCCTTTAGTAGCCATTCAAACCCAATTGAATGACTGTGGGGACACTGCAGGAATAGAGGTAGGCGGAGGGGACTGCGAGGAGAAGCTTTGTCTGATGAGATTGATCTCATTTAGGAACTGAGTGGCGAAATCATCTGCAGGGAGGATGCAATGGTGATAATCTTGATCTCTATATATTTATTTATATGTTCTGATTTGATTAATTTATGTAAGTTTTCTATATGGATGAATGATGACTATATAGAGACTATGCATTTACTAATTACATCATGTGGTATGTTTGTACCATGTATAAATGACATTTTATACCAAATATTTTGTACAAGAGTTTTCTCTTAAATTTAATTTAGGATTTTATTTATAAATACTAACAATACTAATGTTAATTTTTCATAGATTCCCCTTACAAAGATTTCTGGACTGAAAGCGTTTGGGATGTGCTCTATGATTTACGACATGTTTGTACAGTATGTTACTAATATTGCACTGTGATTAATTCGATAAAGACTTTTTTTCGATTGCATACTAAAAATCTGTGTGTGCCATTGGAAATATAAATTTTTAGAAAACGCATACAGCAAAGCATAGCGTCGCGTATATCAAGTTAGAACAGATATCATGCACAGGTTAGAATCACAAATATATCTATGTAAGTACACACATAAGTAACTGACCTGAACATAAAAATGTGAGAAAAGTTATGGGAGCTTCGCGAGGCCAGTGGCAGGTCAGCCAGCAGGAAAAAGAAGTTTAAGATCGACACCTCAAGGTGTACAGGTGCAGTGGGCTTTTTAAGGGTTTTTTTGCCTCTTATCACTATTCTTGCTGCATAAATGTCAGATAGTTGAGACAAATAAAGCAAACATAATTAGTGTTTATGTCAAAAGTTCAGGATCAACAAATAGCCCTAATGCACTATAGACCAAATGCTGATAACACCCTCACCTATAGACAACAGGATTGTCACCCCCATAAAGGTGTCCCTGTCAGGAACCTCACCCTGTGAAAAAGTATAACCTAGAAGTCCCTATGGGAAGAGTAAGAATTTAAACTACATTGTGTGCTCATCTTTTGTACATTTAACAATAGCTGAATTTCTATTTTAGAGTTTCTTCCTCATGTTATTTCTTTAGCCAAGGCCGACACAAGACAGTTTGATTTGGTTGTAACATAGGAATAGCATGTAATTCTGTTTTGTTAGTCCCCTATTAAAAATGATTAAAAAATGCGCTTGAAAACCCCTTTTTTTTAAGCTTTTTAAAAAAAAAATTTTTGTAAAAAATATTTTCTTGTGTCATCAAAGTACTGTAGTACAGAATTGATATATACTTTGAATTGAAGAAATAGAAATACATGCACCATTCATGGAAAAAGATGTGAATTGTATGATCATATTACCACTGTACAGCAAAATACAAAAATTGTAAGGGCCATTGTTTTGGATGGTTTTAAAAATTTTTTTTCTGTAATATGTTATTTTTAAAATACTTAAATTTGAACTAATCAACTGCACTGAGAAAATGTTTTCCATTTTATAGCAGAATTAAATTTTTTAAAAAAGTGTTTTTTAAATAAAATCCAAATGTCCTTAGAGAGGTTTGCATTTAAAATTTTGCTGAATACAGTATGCAAAAAAAAACTTTTATGAACACATTTAAATACGTAAATAGAACAGCAAAGAACTTGCTGTATATTGTTTAATAAGTGTTCTTTAATCTTGATGAATCCAATGTGATGGTCTTTGGAGTTTCAACAAAAATTTAACTAGATTTAAAAAACATTACCAAATCATTGCCAAAATATTATTACCCTATTACTTGGTATAACAAACCCAATATAAGCAGTTCCACGGCTGATTGCCGGCGTAATTGAGGAAAAGGTTTCGCCCCGCAATTACACCAATGCCCGGGAGGGGGGAGGGGCCTGGGGGCAGCTCGCCGGCCCCCTAACAAGATTTTCACGGGCGTAACCCCCGTAAATTTGAAATGTCACTTTTCCCCCCTCGGGTATTCGCCGAGCGGGGGGAGGACGGAATTCTAGTTCTCTATGGAACATGGATTCCGTAATGACAGGGACGGATTTCAGGATGCGCGCAAATATGGCGGCAGTACGATGAAAAACCGTGCACAAAACAGCCCCTGGGGGAACGAGCCTGGGTATGTTTACAAGGCATTTTTTGGGAGTAATTGTGGGCGTATTTTCCCATGTTTTTTGGGTTAATTTCACGAAGAAATGTGCCCCCCCATTCAATAAATTTGTACTTCATAGAGAATAAGTTCGTCCACCGCGGTACGATCAATGTATTTTACCCGGGGGATAAAATACAGTAAATTATTCACGGTGTTTTTGCACCGCAAGTAATGATGTCAAAGGGGCGGTGAGCTGGGTTCCCCGAGAGATCAAGTGATCCCAAAACGCCCCGGGGTATTGGGGGCGAAAAACCGTACGCCCACAATTAGCCGTGTGAACATACCTAAGCCCAGGCTTACTTTGGGCCCCAAAAAACTGGGGGGAAAAATTATTAACCCAGTTAAACCTGGGTGGGGAAAAGCTGCGGTATGGTAAATTTTAAAAAATAAAAATGGATACTAATAAAATTACACACGCAGGTATAGGCAGTTTAATGTCCCTGATAGACAGTTATGTGTCCCCCCTAGGCAGGTATGTGTCCCATAGGCAGGTATATGTCCCCCATAGGCAGGTACAGGCAGTTTAATGTCCCCCATAGGCAGGTTATAGGCATGTATAACCAGGTATATGTCCCCATAGGAAGGTTATAGGTATGCATAGGCAGGTATTTGTCCACATAGGCAGGTTATAGGCAGGTAAATATCCACCGTATATATATACTGTACTCATATTATGTTTTCACATAATTGTGATACTAATTTTCTAGAAATATTATTAAAAAACTGTACAGAATCCCAACTTACTCCAAGTCAATACAGTTTATTGCTTATTTTTAGATATGTTGCATTATTATTATTAAAAAGAAAAAAATATATACTTATATGCCCTTCAAGGTTGGTTTTGTAAAAGAGAGTTAGAAACTTTGGTGGACATTATAATATTTATCATTGTTATCTTTTAAAAATCAACATCTCTTAATTAGCATGTAAAGAAATGACACAGAAGTTTTGACTATTCGATATTTTTTTCATTTCCTTTTTAAAGTACAATAATAACATGCAGAAAAAAGACACATGATCAATGAGGGTCCCTCCACATATATTAATAATTGGTTCCAAGACGACCATTGTATTTTGAGACCATAACTCTATCGAAAACTGGTAATTTGTTCTGAAGCCCAAAACTGTCACCCAACATAATGCAAAATGAATATTTGAGAAAATGAAGCAGATAACTAATACAGATAAAGCAAGACTGTAATGATTCACCACAGTCAGGAGGTGGATCTACTGGATCGCATATCTTGGTATAAGTCTAAGGAGCCCCTGGCCTTCACCCTAAACCCCTTGCAAAGGGGCTTGAACTATACTATAGGGAACTCCCAGGTCACTAACCTCAAAATAGGCACCTTAGCGATAGCGGATGAGCTGACCAGGTACTGTAGGGGCAGACAAGACAAAAATCAGGGTAGAGAGAGTTCTTTTGTAATTGAGGACAAGCTGAAATCAGGGCAGGCATTGGACAGGAAGTCAGAAACAAACCAAGTTGAGCACCAAGAACAAATGCATCCAAATCACAAACACACCAGGTAGCACACCAAGTATCTGGCAATGAGGTGGGGGATGGAGCCCTTTTAAGTAACTACATGAGGACAGTGATTGGCCCAGGCAAAAAGACACTACACACTGACTCTTTAATTCTAAGAAGCCACCTAAAACAGTAGACAGAAGAGGGGAATTGACTGGCCGCTAGAGTGAGCTGATGTATCTTTTAGTGAAAATGAGTTTGACACCTCTGTCTTACTGTAATAAGAAGCTGTTATCATTTTAGGACAGTACAAGTACCAGGTGTTGGAATGCAATGTAGCTCTCTCCATTACCAACTAAGTGTGTTAATCTTTCCAATGCTTCCTTGTGTTCATGTCTAAATACAGGAAACGGCTAAATGGAAAAGAGAGACTATAATTATTATGGGCAAAGTAAATACAGGGAGTGGGCATAGCAAGGAATTTCTGTGGCAAGTCAAAGGAGTAGGCATTATTTTGACAAAATCTCCTGTACAATCCAGTAACGTACTAATTTTTTGGTTTTGACTATGGCGTTTAGGACATTTAGGATGACATGTATGATTTATAGCGCTTAGAAGCCAATTTTTCTGTACATAAGAATAATGTAGAATGCACCTGATTTATGAACCCCCCCTAATACAGGTCATAAATCAGGCACATTTTAGTGCAGAAACGGCAATTCTGACTCAGGTAAACCACTTTGAAAGTGGTTCCCCTGTTCCAGCAGACCTCTCCTGTGTCTCTTCTTTGCCTTTTACCCTATGATCTTTACCTGATTTTGTCCTGTTCTGTGCATGTTTTTAAAGAAGTTTGGAATTAAAAGTGTATTTTATTCATTATTACCATATTGGATGCTGGCGGATTCTTTACCTTGAACGTTTTAAGTGGCTGTTTTGCTGCCGTGCATCAGAACTGGTGAGCTGTACCCTACATCATTTAGAACGTTGTAACGGTGCAGCGCTGACAGACGTATGCCGAAGCGCCGACCGCTGACATCGGAGTGTGGATCCTCTGTGATCACCACAGGCGAGGTGGTAGCTGTAGGACCACGCCAGGGAGCAGTCTAAGGGGCCCCTCGTCTTCACCAGAGCCCGCCGCAAAGGGGATGGACCTTGCTGCGGGGACCCCCGGTCGCTACCCCTGACGTGGCTACCTGCGGTGACAGCCGAGCTGTGGGACAGGAACACCGGCGGAGGTAAACAGGGACGTAGGAAAACATATGCAGGGCAGGTTAGACGTACACAGGAACACAGCAGGATACATCAGGATAAGGCAGGTACTGAACAGGCGACATGGCAGGATACAGCAGGAACAGGTGCCAAGGCAGGACACAGGACAGGTGCAGAGACATCAGATGTAACAGGAGACAGACAGAAGGTCAGGAGCTCAGATGACACAGAAACTGAACCAGCATCTCCAGGGTTAAGTCCAGAGATACTGGCCGGAGCTCAAGATGGAAACAGCAAGACAAAGCAAGAGACTGCAACAGACTGCAATGAACTGACACAGAGTAAAGACAAGAACTTCCTCTTATAGCCAGAGGTTAGAGGTGAAGAGGAAGGTGCAGAGAACAGGAAACTAATAAATAGGCAGGAAGCTGCCGCGCGCACACCCTAGGAGGCACAGTGCACAGACAGGACCCAGGAAGCAACATGACTGGACAGGACAGGCAAGTACATAGCAGAACACAGGCTGCCGGGACCCCTGCACAGGGAGTCCCAGCAGAGACATGGCAGGCATGGACAGGCCGACGGTCTAAGGCAGGGACCATGACAGTACCCCCCCTCAAAGCCCCCTTCTCCCCCTCCAAATCACAGAATGGCATTCCACATAGGCCAGTGGCCCGCCACTACTTTGGGGGCAACCCCAAAACCAAGTACAGGCTGAGTATAACCAGTACAGGGAACACCTAGAAAAGGAGGAGCATGGGAGGAACGAATGGGGCACTGGCAAGAAAGGGAGGGGACTCAGGGCGGGAAAGCAACAAAAACGGGTACAGACGCTCTGGGTGGGACCATGAGCTAGGCAACGGGCGGACGCTCTGGACGGGACCATGAGCTAGGCCAAATGGATGCTCTGGGCTGGACCATGAGCTAGGCCAAACGGACGCTCTGGGCTGGACCATGAGCTAGGCCAAACGGACGCTCTGGGCTGGACCATGAGCTAGGCCAAACGGACGCTCTGGGCTGGACCATGAGCTAGGCCAAACGGATGCTCTGGGCTGAACCATGAGCTAGGCAACGGACAGGGACACTGACACTCTGGGCGAACCATGAGCCAGCGGACAGGGATACTGACACTCTGGGCGTACCATGAACCAGCTGTACAGGGATACTGACACTCTGGGCGAACCATGAGCCAGCGGACAGACAGACTGACACTCTGGGCGAACCATGAGCCTGCGGACAGACAGACACTCTGGGAGAACCATGAGCCAGTGGACAGGGATAGTGACACTCTGGGCGAACCATGAGCCAGCGGTACAGGGATACTGACACTCTGGGCGAACCATGAGCCAGCGGACAGGGATACTGACACTGGGCGAACCATGAGCCAGCGGACAGACAGACTGATGCTCTGGGCGAACCATGAGCCAGGCAACGGGTGCAGACGCTCTGGGCGAACCATGAGCCAGGCAACGGGTGCAGACGCTCTGGGCGGACCATGAGCCCGGCCACGGGAGCAGACGCTCTGGGAGATCCAAGAGCCAGGCAACGGGTGCAGACGCTCTGGGCGAACCATGAGCCAGGCAACGGGTGTGCAGACGCTCGGGGCGAAACCATGAGCCGGCAACGGGTGCAGACGCTCTGGGGAACCATGGAAAGCCAGGTCAACGGGTGCAGACGCTCTGGGCGAATCATGAGCCAGGCAACGGGTGCAGACGCTCTGGGCGAACCATGAGCCAGGCAACGGGTGCAGACCCTCTGGGCGAACCATGAGCCCAGGGGCAAACCCGGGACCTGGGCAGGACGCTCTGGGCGAACCATGAGCCAAGCAACGGGTGCAGACTCTGGGCGAGCCATGAGCCAGCGGGCACGGGTGCAGACTAGAGATGGGCGAATTTCTCAAAATTCGGTTCGCTCACTTCGCCGAATTTCCCGACAAAAAATAACTTCGATCCAAATTACTTCGGGATGAATCACATTAAAAACAGCTATTTCCAGGCTGCACAGAGCCTGCAGGGTGCTGTAGAACGTTGTGCCATGCTTAAATATGTAGAGGGAGCTTGGTTTGGTCTTCATACAATGTTGTGTTTTAGTATGACACGCACATGACTGCCGCCGCTATTAAATTTGCTTCACTCTAAAATTCCCTGGGCACTTAAGAGGGCAAAACTGACCAAAAAACTGAAGCGGGAATGTTGCCTGATAAAGTCATGCCAGCGAAAGCTGGAAAAAAACAAGCTGAGAGCTCATGTGTCAACATTAGTGACAGAGTGTGGAGGTGACGGCGGCAGCCACAGCAGCATGAGGTCAGACAGTGGCACAATTTATTATTATTATTTATTTTTAGAGCGCCATTAATTCCAGGGCGCTGTACATTCAAGAGGGTTACAAACATAACATAAGTCAAACAAGTTCAATGCTGACAGTATGGAGAGAGAAGCCTGCCCGCGAAGGCTTACAATCTACAAGGATGGGGGAAAGAGACAGAAGGTGGGGGCAGACATGTTTGTGGAGGGTGTGGTGACAGAAGGGGTACTATAGTTTATAGGCTATCCTGAAGAGATGGGTTTTCAGGGTGCTTTTGAAGCTGGTGAAAGTGGAGGAGAGTCTGATGTGTTGGGGCAGGGAGTTCCAGAGTGTGGGGAAGCACGGGAGAAATCTTGGAGATGGTTGTGTGAAGAGCTGATAAGGGGAGAGCAGAGAAGAAGGTCCTGTGAGGAGCGGAGATTGTGTGAGGGGGAGTATCTGGAGATTAGGGCAGAGATGTACGGAGGGGAGAGATTATGGAGAGCCTTGTAGGTCATGGTTAGCAACTTGAAGTGAATTCGCTGGGCAATGGGAAGCCAGTGAAGGGATTGGCAGAGGGGAGAGGCAGGGGAGTAGCGAGGAGAGAGGTGGATAAGATGGGCGGCAGAGTTGATGATGGATTGAAGGGGAGCAAGAGTGCTAGACGGGAGGCCACAGAGAAGGATGTTACAGTAGTCTAGGCGGGAGTGAAAAGGGGCATGGCCCCAAGAAATTTTTGTATGTCGGGGGTTTGATGAATAGGGAAATTCGTGAAATTTTTAAGGTGGAGGCGGCAGGCGGGGGGTGGGGGGTTTGGGGATGTGGGAGGTGGCAAAAAAAAAGGAGTAGGCCACAAGTGGCACAATGACACAGTGTGGAGGTCATTTCGGCCCGCCCCCAGCAGCAGCATGATTTTCGGCCCAGTGGCAAAATTTGACTTTTTCTGGAGGGGGAAAAAAAACAGGAGTAGGCCACAGGGGGAAAAATTTTAAAAACAGTGGGGAGGTAAAGGGGGCAGCACAGCATGAGGTAACGGGGGCCCAAAAAGGACATTTTGGTGGTGGCAAAAACTGGAGTAGGCCCCAGAGGGGCCCACAATGACACGGGTGTGGGGGTTTCACGGCGTCAGCAGCATGGGGTTTCAAGTGGAAACAAGGGGACATTCGGGAAAGGGGGGAAAAAAACGGGAGTGGCCAAAAAGTGGCAAAATTTGGACACAGTGTGGAGGTGCGGCGAAACCACACAGCAGCAAAAAGGCCCAGAAAGTGGCACAATGACATTCTGGAGGTAAAAACAAAAAAAAATTAAATTTGGGGGGTAGGCCCAGATTTGGGCAAAAAAGACTTTTAAAAAATTTTGAAGGGGACGCGGGGGGAGGTGGGGGGCAGCAGCATGAGGTCAGACAGTGGCACAAGAATTCTGGGGGTTTGGAAAAAAATTTGGAAAAGGGGACATAGTGGCACAATGACAAGAGGGGGGGTTACGGCGGCAGGACCAACAGCAGGGGGTCAGAGAGTGGCACAATGACTCAGTGTGGGGGCACGGCAGAGCCACAGAGCGCAAAAGGTCAGACATTTGGCCAATGAATTTGGGGTTTGGAAAAAAAAGGAATAGGCCAGAGTGGCAAAAGACACAGTGTGGAGGTCCGGCGGCGCGCATGAGGTCAAAAGTGGCACTTTTCTTTGGGGGGTGGAAAAAAGGGAGTAGGCCAAGAGTGGCAAAATGACAGGAGGGGGGCCCGGCAGCAGCAGAGAGGTCAGGAGTGGCACAATGACATTCTGGGGTGGCAAAAACTGGGAGGCCACAAGTGGCACAATGCAGAGAGTGGGGGGTGAGGGCAGCAGGAGCAACACATGAGGGTCAGAGGGGGCCCAAATGAACAGTGTGGATGTCCGGCACCGCAACGCACAAAGCATGATTCATAAATGGCACAATGACAGGTGTGGGTGGGGGGCAATACCAGTCCCTGGTAAAGATGGTTGGTGGCAGATGGAGAAAGGGCAGCAGTTGTGGCATCAGGGGGTGGCGGCTCAGAATAGTGGCTGAGCAGGTAGTTTTGAACCAATCCTTTTTACAGTTTGGGTGAGGCGTCAGGCTGATGTAGTCTGATGCCTAAGGCATTGGGTGTGGGAAAAACCCGTCCATCCCGCCGATACATCTTGACAAAGGTCATTCGTTCCCTTTCCCGGGACAAGCGGGTTCTCCTTGGGGTAACGATGGCCCCCCCCCGCACTGAAAAAACCCGCTCTGAGCCAAACCCCCCTACTGGCCCGGGAGGCAGTTCTCCCCTGCAAACTCGGGAAGTTTCGGCCCCAAAATCCGTTTGGCTGCCCCGTAGTCCAGCGGATCTTTATAACTGGGGTGGCAGAGTGCTGTCCAAAGTAGGCCACCAACTGTTGGTTCAGGGTATGATACAGTCCTGCTGATGTGGCGACTGCCCTCCCTCACTAGGCGGGTGAAGGGTAAGCTGCATAATCAGTGACTCAGACTAGGTTGCTGATGATGGAGCTTGGTACTGATACCATACCCCCTCCTTTCCCGGCAGCCTTCGGCAGTAGTACGTGGAGCGCTGAAGAACCCCCGGTCAGACTGTCAGGTGGAGGGACGGATGCCGAACATAGGCAGCGGCCAACTGACTAGGAGGATTTCCCTTATAGTTTTTGAGTTGTCACTCCCTCTCATGAGCTGGGAATATAGGGCTCCCATTTTGGGGGAACGGTCGCTAGCGAGGGTCTACTAGGGTGGAGTACCAGAAGTAATCCCTCTGCCGGATGCTGACTCATTAGGCTGTTCACTAGCCAGGCAAATCAGAATGCTAGCGGGCCATCTGCACAAGTGACTCCGAGGGGCTCCCTGCCTCCATCTAAACTGTATACCCCCCAACCCGGTGATTGCGGGCCTTCTGTCTCGTCTTCCCCCATCCTCCATCTACCTCCTAAAAGTGTCCGGACCCTCCTTCTTGTACCGGGAAAAGAAAATCCACAAAATTTAAACCAGACCCCCTGTTTCCCTGCTACAATGTCTCCTCCCCCTTTCCTCCATTTCGTCCCCACCGGCCCTCATATGGCCACGAGTTGTAGTCGCCACGTCCCCAAGCCCCCTGCCCAGACAGTTTTTTTTTTCCAGAAATCTTTTCCCCAGGATATGAAGACAAAGGAATGACTTTAATTTTCCCTTAAGTCCTGGCGCCCTGAAAAATAACGTGGCCCCTTCCTTGAAGGGGCCTAAAAAACGGCGGGTTTGTCACGCATGAGCTGCCACTGGTTTCCCAATTCAAAGTTCCCCGGGGAAAATTTCCCCCCCCTGTCCCCCTTTTTGGAACCCCCCTTCAAAAAAATTTTTTTAAGGCCTTTCCTGTTCAAAAGTCGGTCCAAAAATGTCCCGGGGCTGGAATTCCAACGGGTTTGGGAAAACATCGCTATCGGGTTTTTGTTTTGGGGGGAAAAGGCCCCGTTTCTGACCCCCTCCCAACCTCAAAGAGGGTGTTCCTGGTTTTGTAGGAAGGGGATAAAGGGTGCATGCAAATTTTTCCTGGCCATTTTCGGGAATTTTAAAAAAAAGTTCGGTGGAAAAATTCGGGGAACATTTTTCAAAAACCAGATTGAACCCCATGCGCCTTGAAAGGGCCCCAAGGGGAACCATCCCTCCTCGGTTGCAGCGCGGCCCATGTTCCTCCCATTGCCCGTCCCATGGTTCCCTTTTTCGTTGGCGCGGAAAAAAAGCCACCTTCGATTTCTTGCGGGCATGACGGGGGAGCAGTTTCCCCCCTGTGGGGACTTCGTTGGGCCGGGGCCCAAGCCAGGAAAATTAGAATTGCGTGACCCCCGCTGTGCCATACAAAATGGGGAAATGATGGAGCATTTTACTTGTGGGGGGCTGAGTTGGGTTTTTGGGGGGGGGTTTGGTGGAGGAGGAGGGGGCGGACTTTGGGCAGGGCCGCAGTTTGACAACGTGGGGGAAAGGAAAGCGGGCCTTTTTTCCCCTGCCCAAAAGTTTTTTGGTTTGTGCTTGGGCGGGGGAAGCCCCCCAATTCCCCCGTGGCCTTTAAAAGGCCCATGTACGGGCCCCCCCCCTGACCGTATTTTAAAAGCTCCAGCCTTTCCCCCCCCGCCCCCTTTGCCCCCTTGGGAAAAAACCCCCGATAAGCTAAAGGGGACTGGCCCCCCCTTTTGTTCTACATATTTATGAAGTGCTGGTATTTTCGGGCCTTTTTTTTTGGGAAAAAAAATTTTAGGGGGGCCTTGGGGAACTCCCCATCTCGGCCCTTGGCAAAAACCATTATTTTCCCCCCTTACGAACGGTGCAGAGTCCCCTTTTGGGAAAAGGGGGAGGGCCCCTCCCCGCACCAACAAATTTTTGGGACAGGGAGCCCCCGGTCAGCTTCGGGCCCCTTTAGGTTTGGTTGGACGCATACTGTTGTCTTTTTTGCAATGCCTGTTTTTGAACGACTGCTGGCGTATGGTAGCGAGGAGAAGGTGCTTTTTTCTTGGAAAGGGGGGGATAAATTGTCAAAGAGAAACAGCTCCCTTTGCAGGGTGGTGGAGCCTTTGGACGGGCCCTCCCAATGGCAGGGGCTTTGCCACGGGGGCGCTCCCCTGCTGCTGCTGTTCCCTCCCGGGCCGGAAGGAGGGGCCCACCACATTGAACCACTTTTTCTCCCGGGCCCACCGGGATGGGGGACCCCTGCATGTTTTGGGACGCAGGGCCCGTGGTCCCAAAACTTTTTCCCTTTGGCCATGCTTCACTTTCTCCCTTTCAGATTCTACATTATCCCCTTTATTCGGCTCCCCCGGTTTTTCTTAGCAAAAAAATCCCACATTTTCCCCGAGTAGCTGTTTTTTACCGAAAAAGCCCCCCGAAACGGGGAGTGACAAATTTGCCGCCGACTGCCTCGCTGAGCCCCTGTGTGCCGCTACTTTCTGGGACCTGCGAAGCAGTGGGGGGGGTTTTTACCCCGGTGAGCCGCTTGTCTCCCGACCTCTGACCACTGCTGCTACCATGATGATCACGGCCACACATCCCATTGTGGACCGGCCGCTGCCTGCCGCGCAGCAAGCTGACGCCCTTTCTCCGGTCGATGATGAGCCCTTGCATCTCCCGATCCCTAAGTAGCGGTTCGGTACATCATAATCTATTTGTGTATTCATGGTCACTGCTGTCATCTCACCGGTCTTATTGGTATGCAGAGGGCTGATCCCTCACAAACTTGGACTCCCTTGCACTCTAATCATCTATAACTTTGCCGGCCCTACTGCAAGAAGCAGGGATATTGGCCCCATTCTTCGCTGCCAAGTAGCTGCTGACTGCCCTTCCTCAAAATTGTTCATCTCGCTATATAGTGGCGCTGAGCCCAGACCACATAGTAGATCTCTGGGCTGAGGAGAACCGGCATGGGTTAGAGGCGGGTTGAGGTCGGGTGAGCGGCCGCTGACCCGCTCCCGGGCTGCAACTAAGGGTTGTGTCTGACGTTCCCACCGACTCTTGGATGGGGTGTAGATGTCATCTGGGAGGAAGTGGATGACCTAGTCAACCAATTCAAGAACCACTGGGTTGCTGAAACACCAACGGCCGCTAGATGACATTTGGCAAGTTGTGGCCTACACCCCGTGACCCCTGCTGCAACGTCCCCTTGCTATGTAATGCGTCACTGGGCCTGGATTTTGCTGCCTCTGCCACTCGCAGGGTGAAGAGCCTGCCCCCTCTCTGTCTGACTGTTATTTCTAAAATGTACAGGACACTGTTTATGAAATATCTGATATGATAAAATTCACACCTGTATTTGACTCCAAATGAACCCACTAAGAGCTTGGGTAACCCTTGGATATAAAATTGACGCTCCACAATTCTGGGAGGAAAAAATTGACTTGTATGTGCCGTTTAAAAATCTGGTGTAATTTTACTGAATGTAAAAGCACAAACGGCTTAAATTTACCTATCGTTATGGAATTATGCTACAGAATTTCTTCTGTGGCGGTGAAAAACAAAGTTTATTTTACTGAGTAACAACTGCTGATCAACGCTTTATTTATCCCCATGGATGTAAATTTGCGCTAATGATATTGTAGAAACATAAACTACAGAGCTTTTGTAGCGTGTTACAATGCGTGATTTTTTACGCATACACAACAAGAGAAAAAATTGTAAATTAACCTTCGCTTGTGGAATTATGCTACAGGAATAAAAATGTATTTTGTGGCGTTGAATGACGGTTTATTTTAGTCCACCACAGCGAAAAATCAATGCTTAATAACCACTGGATGTAAATTGCGCCTAGCAATTGAGCAACCACAATACTAGAGCTTGTGTAGCGTGATACAATGGCATGTTTTTTACGTCTACACAACAAGAGAAAAAATTTTAATTTTCCTTCGCTTGTGATTAGGTACAGGAATAATTTATTTTTTGGCGTGTGAAAAAGACGTTTTCTTTTTGTCTCCACACAGCAGATCAACGGATGAATTATCCCCTGGATGTAATTTGCGCAAAAAGAATTGAGCAGACCAAAAATGACAGTGGTATTTGTATTGTAAAAACGCTGTTTCTTTAAATGATTAAAACAGGAACAGGCTTAGATTCCCCTTGGATATTCAATGTGCTGTGAACAGATAGCATTAAAATGTATATGCAGCTGCATTGAACGCACACTGGACTCAGATCCATTACCCCACAAAATCAGAAATAGAACGTTAGAGAAGCAGTCTCTGAGACACGAAGCCTAGACTCCCCAAAAATCGCTGTATAAATATCGTTCTTCAGTAGAAGCTTTATAAGCAGCCGCGGGATGAGCACACCTTCCTAGTCTGTAACAGTGAGAGGTAGTGTGAGCTCCCAGCGGCGCACCGGACTTATATAGTGCGGTGACGTCACGGAATACTCCGGTATTTGATTGGATTCATATCTACTCATGTCATGCAGGCTATGCCCTTCTTCCTCCCAGTGTGCATTTGCACATGTAAACACCATGTGATCGCACGCCATTTTATCAATCAAAAGCACATTCGTTCAACGAAGTCCGCAAACTTGGACTTGTTCAGAACCGAAGTTTTCCTGAAATACTAAACGTACTTCCTCTTCGTTAAAATCAATTCGCCCATCTCTAGTGCAGACTCTCTGGGTGAACCATGAGCCAGCGGGCAGGGGTGCAGACGCTCTGGGCGAACCATGAGCCATCGGGCACGGATGCAGACGCTCCAGACGAGGGCAGGGTCACCCTGGCGGAATCCATGGTCAGTCCATTCTGTAACGGTGCGGCGCTGACAGACGTATGCCGCTGACCGCTGACATCCGGGTGTGGATCCTCTGTGATCACCACAGGAAAGGTGGTAGCTGAAGGACCACGCCAGGGAGCAGAGTCTAAGGGACCCCTGGTCTTCGCCAGAGCCCGCTTCAAAGCGGGATGGACTTTGCTGCAGGGACCCCCAGGTCGTTAACCCTGATGTGGCTACCTGCGGTGACAGCCGAGGTGCGGGACAGGAACACCGGAGGAGGTAAACAGGAACGTAGGAAAACATATGCAGGGCAGGTTAGACGTACACAGGAACACAGCAGGATAAACAGGATAAGGCAGGTACTGAACAGGCGACACGGCAGGATACAGCAGGAACAGGTGCCAAGGCAGGACACAGGACAGGTGCAGAGACATCAGACGTAACAGGAGACAGACAGAAGGTCAGGAGCTCAGATGACACAGAAACTGAACCAGCATCTCCAGGGTTAAGTCCAGAGATACTGGCAGGAGCTCAAGATGGAAACAGCAAGACAAAGCAAGAGACTGCAACAGACTCTGCAATGAACTGACACAGAGTAAAGACAAGAACTTCCTCTTATAGCCAGAGGTCAGAGGTGAAGAGGAAGGTGCAGAGAACAGGAAACTAATAAATAGGCAGGAAGCTGCTGCGCGCACACCCTAGGAGGCACAGTGCACAGACAGGACCCAGGAAGCAACAAGACTGGACAGGACAGGCAAGTACATAGCAGAACACAGGCTGCTGGGACCCCTGCACAGGGAGTCCCAGCAGAGACATGGCAGGCACGGACAGGCCAACGGTCTAAGGCAGGGACCGCGGCATGAACCGTGACAAACGTTTACCTGTTCCAGCAGTAATGAGTCTGGAATTGCCGTACTGAAGCTATAAATCTATAGCTTTGTATGGTTCTAGTGCACCCCGCCTCCCGTGGATGATTTTAAACTATAGCGGTCGGGGCTGCGCTAGATGTCGGGTTGAAAAGACGCCAGACTTCTGGCAAAGCCCCGTTGATACATGTCAACCGGAGTGCATAGAACAGCTTGAAAACCTACATTAGGGGGACAAGGGTAAAAGATTTAATGTTCCTACAGTGCTTAATAGCCATTTTAGGTCCATTTTGCCGATTATGAAACTGTGCCTAGAGTCTCACTTAAAGAGTATAAAACTGTATGTCAAGTTTATGTTGAATATCTTTCTGATTAGCCCACAGTTTTTTTCTAATTTTACAGTGTGATTCATCATGACAGTGCTATTGCTTGCTGTTATAATCCTGTTATCAATTATATATTATTATTCTAAAGTAGACTGTAATCTTTTTATAGTTATAGCTGTATGTGTTTTATAAATGCTTAGCTGCCAAAGTTCTGGGCAATTTATGTATAATTTCTTTTGAGTCTAACAAAATGGAAGAATACAGAACAAGTAATCATGTACTTTGAAGACTATTGCTCATACTTTAGTTCTTTACAAATTTTAACCAAAAATATAATAATAACATAGTAATATAAAAATGCATGTGTTACTGTGTAACCATAGTTTGAATGTGTTATCCAACCTTATAGGCCATCGATATTAGATCCAATGGAACACACATGATGATTAGCTGATTATATGAGCGCGGTCTATTTTTCCTTATATTTTCAGTAACGTAAATACAACATATTGTACTGCAGTACTGTCATATTAAGATAAATATCTTGCATGGCTGATTCTAAAGTTTTTTGCTTACAAGTATAAGGAGAGAAAGGCATTGAAAAGGCTGCAGCATTCACATAAATGTCATGTTCCCTTTCATCGGCTAATTGGTGGGGGTCTAATAGTTTAATTAAGCTAGCTAACTACTTTACAGGCAAGTGCTAAAGAATGACACTTTTGGTACATTTGTTCTTGTTTGATGACCATGTTTTATACATGGCACTTATATTTCCATAGATACTTGTGTATAATAATTCCACTTATCTAGTAGCCAAAGTTAAAATAACATTTTTTTCTTAATCTCATAAAATAATTACTACTTACTAAACAAGATTTTTCTTTCTCTGTAAAAGACAAAAGCAATTTGTGAATATTGCATTGTTGCTTATTTGTCAAGCTGTTATTCGTCCTTGAAGTTTATGATCAATAACATGACAACGATTATACAAAACGAACATAAATCAACAAGGTGGAATTAATTGGAGCCACTGACAGCTCTATTTTTCTTAAGAAGGTAAAGGAGATATATTCTAAAGCTGAGTCATTGTCTTAATTGCTATCTATTCTTTGCATGTCATATAGAGATACTAAGACATATAGGATGTAGTTTTAGTCGTCACCATTATTCCGGCTGTCAAGTGGAATAAGAACAGTAGTATTGTAAGTCATGTATAACATTACTTTATCTTGACAGTATTGTGCATCTACACAGAAATAGTTATTGTGTAGAGATGTTTAAAAGCAAATCTTTCACCAGGTATATCCTGCCCTATCCTAGGGTAGGGGAAAGTAGTGCCTGAGACCTTCATGTGATGTGTCACTTAGGGCCACATGTATGAAAACTGTCTAGGTCTAAAATTCATTTTGTTTCCCATAGCAACCAATCAGAGCGCCTATTTAATTTCATATAGTGCTCTGGAAAAATAAACAGGATGCTCTGATTGGTTGCTATGGGCAACAAGGTGAATTTTAGACCTAGTCAGTTTTCATACATGTGGCTCTTAATGTTTTCTTTGCAGATGTTTTTTCTAAAATGTGTGGCAGCTTATTGCCTATACTGTGGACAATACTTCCAAAATGTGTTGAAAAAACAAAGTCTTAGACCAAGACAGTTTTCATACATGTCCCCCATAATGTTTTTGGACTCAATGGTCCTACTCAGCATCCGGGCCCTATAACAACTGTTATGTCTGCTATAGCTATAGTTATGGTCATGATGTAATGCAAGAATAAAACTGTAAATTTTACTATAAGTACTCTGTATTCATAGATAATAGACACACCGCTGAAAACATTGACACTACTTCATGCTGCCTTCAGATTGTTTATACTGGGAATTTTAGTTTTTGAGATTGTGCAAAACAGTTTTGTCAACCAGAGTTTTTAGTGTTCAGGGCAAAGTAGCCAAAATATTTATTGCTACTTAACTTGGATAATGTTATCAGTAGAGTTGTGGTATGGCTCGTTCACCCGTTTGCTGGCACAAGTGCTCATAAAGCTCACACCATCAGCTGGTCCATCCCACTCTGATGAATAAGACATGATTTGAAGGACCAGTGTATATCACATATATCTCCTCCTGCCTACCACTGGATACCTGTGGCTATTTGAAGGAACTCCTCCCCAACCTACAGGTAGATCCTTTTATTTTTCCTAAATTTTCTGTGCCAATGATGGTATATATTTTCCCAGTTCCTGACTTTGGCTTGATTCCTGAGCTTGCTTCCAGTCTGCTGCTTTTCCCAGCTGTCATTGTGGGTGACTACATTATGGATAGCAAACTCAGAGTCTAGATCCCTTACGGGATTTAAAAACAGAAGGTTCCCTAGACTCTGCGCGAAGTGTGGTACTTAACATATATCTGTGTAAATTCACCTCCTCATTCTGAGTCATTACATATTGATAGCATTATAGACTACAGACAATTGATTTCCCCTTTTTGTATCAAAATTTATTTATCACCATACCGACCAGATGTTGCAATGTAGTTCTCCAAAGCCAGGATGGTGCATGTGGCTCTTTAGAAGCTAATTATAGATCATAGAAAAAAGATATGAACTATACATCCACAAGATAAACACTGAACTAATGCTGCTAAGCAAATTTTGCAGAAATAAACACAAGGGGCGACATGTCAGAAAAGACGCGCCACCATGCCAGTTTTAAGGCGCATTAAATGAGTGCATAGTGCGCATGAATGAACCCGTCAAAGATTTACCTTGCATAGTATAATTGATGTGCCTAATCCAGGCGAACAGCAAAATTTAGGCGTGTAATAGATCATATGCTAGCATATGTGATGTGCCTAATTTAGGCGCATTCAAGTGTGTCGTGCCTGGCGTACAATGTGTCTAGTTTTGGTGTACAATAGTTCATTTATATAGAGAATAGGGCGTCAACAGTTTTGGGTGACAAAAACACAAAAAAAATGGTGCAGCCCTAATGCAACATGTCACCCAAAGTCTTAAGTACACATTTTGATTTATACACACAATTGCAATCATAATTATTATCTTAGTCTGTTTTCTGGGAAAACATAGAAAGATGAGCTTTTGTGATGATTTGCTTGGAGGTGGTGCTATGCAGTAGCTCTATTTACTGTAATCCATTGCTTGTGGGGTGTGCCAGGAGCCAGGGAGTTTAGTTTGGCAGTAGGGATGTTGTCGGGCTGCAGTTGTTGTGGTGGTCACTAAGAAGCACTGTACCTATTAGTGTAGGCACCCACTTAAAAGAGGTCTCCATGAATTGGTAATGGGAATCTACAGTTTAATTAAAATGTGTATTAAGTACTTTGGGTTCTTTTTTTGTAAATCCTCCTAAACAGTGGTAGATTAATGCATAATATAAGGATGTGTGATCCATGTCTTTTTAAATTAACTGCATTCATACATGTCTGTCTCCAAATTTTCTTTGTTTTTGCTTAGTACTAGTACTCCTTCTGTTTGGTCTAAGTATTTTTTTCTAATTAGCAAAAGTCTATTTTTGGTTATATACTTATTTTCTCTTAATCTGCTTGCTAGGAGCACATGAAAAGGCTGCTCTTATGATATATTCACTTGGGGGTGCTGTGGCTCATCAATTGCTTCTGTAATGAAACCTATGCCTGTGGGATAGTGTGGTCCCAGTATCAGGGGGCTTAGTCTGGCAGCAGGGATGCTCTTGGGAAGCGGTTTCATTTCATATTTGAGTGCTGTTTTTGTGGTAGGGATAGTTGCAACCATCACAGAAGTTTTGGGATTCTTGATAGTGGTACAATGAAACAGAACTTGAACTTTTTGAGCATATGAATGAATGGTGCTGTGTGGAGGATATGCATTCTGAAACTGCAGTGATTATTAAAAGTGTCAATGTAGTGATGAGCGATTGTGTCAAATATCGTTATCGAGTCGATATCGTCAATTATCATGACAATATCCGATAGTCGATAACAGATTATCGTCGATGACCATTAAAGTCTATGGGAGAGGAACAACACCTTCATTCTTACACCCAAACAGGGCTGGAGAAGCTGGAATTAACATCCACAACAGCAAACTGGATACATGCTACATCTTAGGCAAGACAATTAGGCAACAAGAGTCACAGAAACAAAAGTCACAAACTATTCACTATCCCTGTCTTGCACCACAGCATGATTCTTAAACCTGCATGACCCACAAATTAAAAAGTGCCAGAAGGCAGTATTATTTGAACCATCATTTTAGTTGAACTGGCCTTGACTATCCCTGTCCTGGACCGCAGCATGACCCTTAAACCTGTTTGACCCACAGATTAAAAAGTGCCAGAAAAAGGAGTCTTTCAACCACCATTTTAGTTGAACTGGAAATTGCCTATGCCTGTCCTCAACTGCAGCATGACCCTTAAACCTGTCTGACCCACAGATTTAAAAGTGCTGGAAAAAGGAGTCTTTGAACCACCATTTTAGTTGAACTGGACATTGACTATGCCTGTCCTGGACAGCAGCATGACCCTTAAACCTGTCTGACACACAGATTAAAGGAAGGAGCACCTTCTCTCGTACCTCTACCTCCATGTCCTACACCCCTCTTTGTTCGCTTACCACCTGCAGGTCGCTCCATGTTCAGAAAGATAAAAATGTAAAAAAGTATGGAAGAGTTTTTGAAAGTCTCTTATTGAAAGACTGCAAATCACAGCTATTCTTAAATCCCTCTAATTTCCAACAGCCAACTAGGATTACAAACAGAATTGTTTCTATCAAATATCTGTGAAATGCGGTCTGGTGAAAGAACCGTAACACCAAATCAACAGTGTTCCTCCTTCAGTCCCAGGGATTTACAACTGCCCAGGAGGACTAGCAATTGATAGTTTTCAACAAACTATCATACAAATGCACAATTAGCGCCAAACTGAGACGCACTGAGTGAGATAGAAGTATTAAAAAGTTGTATGGATTAATATGGCGGCCTTCGCACCACTGACTACAACTGTAATTAACTAGGAAATACTGTATGTAGAACGCAATATTCATACAACTGAACTCTTTGCGCCAAACTGAGATGCACAGACTGCAATAAGAGTATTTAAAAATATAATATGGATTAATATGGCGCCTTTGCACCACTGACAAACAAGTGTAATTTACTAGGAAATATTAAAAAACACAATATTCGTACAACTGAACTCTTTTGCGCCAAACTGAGACGCACGTGTCACGGGTGGGCCTCCGACCCCCGTCCCGGGTCGCAGGCACACCCATGGTCCCCACACGAGCGGCACCGCCGCCCGCATGTCGGGTGGTGGGCACGCTCACCCGGTCGGCCAATCACCCTCCTACTTACCAGGGCGCGCTCCTGTTGCTGCTCCAGACTCCCGGCGCGCGCGTCCCCGTTCTCTAAGGCGCGCGCACCGGCTCTGTGAAATTTAAAGGACCAGTGCACGTTAATTGGGTATTGCCGGTCACTGCCCTTATTTAAGCCTGCCCCTTCCTGGTGCTTGTTGGCGGATCTTTAGTGCCATTTACCCTACTGAGAAAGCGTTCCAAGCCTTGTTCTGATTTACCGTGTACCGTACCATTAGCTTCCGTTCCTCGACCACGCATCTTGCCGCCTGCCCTGAACTACTGCCTGTCCACGACCACGAACCATTGCTGCCTTCCTGACCTCTTGCCCGTCCCCGACTACGAGCCTGCCTGACGATTCTGCACCACGCTACACTTCGGCTGCCTCCGCAAGCAAGTCACGTCAGGGTGCGACTGGTAGACTCCCGGGTGCAGCAAGTCCATCCCGGCTTTGCGGCGGGCTCTGGTGAAAACCGGTGGCTACTTAGACTCCGCTCCCTGGCGTGGCTTACACCATCGATTACGGTGTTCCAGAGGATCCACTATCTCCGACCGTGACAGCACGGACTGCAATAAGAGTATTTAAATATTATATGGATTAATATGGCAGCCTTTGCACCACTGACTACAAGCGTAATTTACTAGGAAATTTGTAGAACACAATATTCGTACAACTGGACTCATTGCGCCAAACTGAGACGCACGGACTTCAGTAAAACTGATAAGGTATAAGGTAAGCCGGTTTTTGGGAACACTGATATGCAGTGATTGCAATAGAATAGTGTTGAGCGATTATTATCGACAAAGTTGAAAGCGGCACGGTTTTTATGTTGATCGGATTTTGTCGATCACGCGATAATTTAGGTTAAAATCTGTGCATAATCTATTAATATCGCGCTATTTTCGGTGCTTCCTGTCATTTTGGCGGCCAGCAAATCAGCTTAGAGAATAGAGCATGGTGAGCTGTGTGTGCGACGTCATGACTGGGATGTGTATGGTTGCAATTGGCTGGAAAAATCACATGACCTCGTTTTACTAGATCAGCCCTTCCTGTTCATGAGCAGGTGTTGCATGTATCTCAAGGAGTAGCTGTGGCTTGCCTCTGTGTAAACAGCTCAGGAAATTATTCTATTTTTCACAGAGACAGCTATACTTTTAGGGTAACCCAGAACTTTGAT